>CALNVZ010000641.1:5873511-5883511 GCA_940671915.1 Paracentrotus lividus | reverse complement strand
ATCCCCTTCAAATACACTGTTGTCCTATTCCAACAAAACAAATCGGTGATATGTTTGCAAGCTTTTAGTCCAGAAAAGGATAGATTGATGGAAACCGTAAAAAAAAAAGTTCGTCTGGGGAAAATCGCTGATGGATTGTTTTGAGCGAGAGTTCCTGATGGTAACAATACATAAGGTGTGTCGAAGATTAAAAGCTTCCTAAAGAGCTGACATTAAAGAAGAGTTTAAGAGTCGGTGGTTAGTGCTGCAAGGTTAGCTGTCGAGTAGCCATTTTCCAGGTTTAAGGATGCGTACATTCAATTAACAGTATCTTCCAAGATATTCAAGAGAGAGGAAGCAGAGGTGGTGTCTCAGTCTCAGACTTGATGGAACGGTGTGGCCGTGAGGGAGAGACAGAGTGGAGGTTCTAGCCGCACTGACAAGGCGAAGGATAGATGGAAGAGCGGTGCGTAGTACGGTGGTGGCTGCAGCGTATCCCTGGCAGCTATTCGAACGGAACGACGTAATGCTCATTCTCTCTTATCCACACAAATGAACTCACTATCGGCCGCATCCCTAGTCATATACATTGATTATCCTCAAGACTGTCTTTTCCAAGGCTCTCTCTCTCTCTCTCTCTCTCTCTCTCGCTCTTTCTCTATCTCTGTCTCTCCATCTCTCTCTGTATTTTGTTGCCTCTCCACTTTGGTCTCTTGCTCGGCGTGAATTATGTGTGACTGATCTGTGCATTTATCTCTTTCTTTATAAACTCAACTTGTATCTCCCCTCCCATCGTTTACCCCTTACTTTTCCTTTCTCCTCTCTCTCTCTCTCCTCTCTTCTCGTTCCTCTTTGGTTGTCCCCACCAAATTCATCTTATATGTGTTAATGGCATTGTCTTTTTCGCTGTGTGTGTGTTTGTTCTGTTGTTTTTATCTAGGCCTATGTCTGTATATCTGCCCCCCCCCTCAACCCCCCCCCCTCTCTCTCTTCTCTCCTCTATCTCTCTGTCTTTCTCTATCTCTCTCCATGGATATATATTTCAATTACACATACTCATGCCTTCATTTCCTTTTTAACTGGTTCTTCACTATTCGTCTCGTCTCCCCTTCTTCTCCCTGTTTTCTTTTTAACTTGTTCTTCATATTCGTCTCGTCCTCCCCTCTTCTCCCTGTTTTCTTTTGAACTGGTTCTTCACTATTCGTCTCGTTCTCCCCTCTTCTCCCTGTTTTCTTTGTAACTGGTTTCTTTGCTGCCCACCCCCCCCCCCCTCCCTCCATCTCTTTCTCTCTCTCCCGCCGTCTGTTTGTCTCTCTGTCTCTTTCCCCTCCCTCCCTCTATTTTTTTCCAGATTTCTTTGCAGTGATGGGTGTGTGAAAACTGGAGATGCGCGCGCATCCGGCGTTCGTCTCACACTAAGATTGAATAATAGCAGCATTGCTTCAGCTGTATACGATCTTTAGAAGATTGCAAGTTCGCGCAGACGTAAATGGAATGGAGAAAACGTTCCTTTACGCGTGATTTTGTTAATCAAAGGAATTAGCATAAACATGAGTAATCTGTCTTTCTATCTATGAGAAGATATCGTCTGTTCTGTTTGTTACGCTATTTTTTCTTTGAATGTGTTGTATTTTGTTACTGGTGGCCATGGTGGCCGTGACGTTGTCTGTTATGAATGCAGCATTGTCTGAAACCAACTTAAGCATAATCTAGTATTCTTGCGTAGGCCAACTATAGTTTCCCAACATTACATAAATGAAGAACTTGATATAGGTGTATCGAATTATAAAGTTTTGCGTAGGCCAAATATATTGTCACAATTGTTCCAAACATTAAGAAGAAAATTGAAAAAAAAGACAAATACATTGATAAAAACAAATAAAATCCATTCATCCATGAAAATAATTTGGCGTTTAATGTATAATTTGGATGCATTTGCGAAGCAGAATCTCACGTTTTGTAGTTTTTTCTTTCTTCAAATAATGTTGGTGTGGAAAGGATTTTATAATTAAGTGAAGAAAACCGCGCGAATCTAAAAACAATGAAATACCATTTCCAAATAGTAAAATATTTACAATCTAGTTCCCTTCTTCCTCTTTTTCTTCTCCAAGATGACTTTGTAAGCCTAAATAACGTCTGTTGTATAAAAAGAAATTATGCTCTTGCAATGCTCTTTAAAAAAAAAACTATGTCGTACTCATTACTCATCAAGGGTTTTTTCTTTAGTACCGATTAACCTTCTATAGCTTGTATAGTTCAATAATAATGATAATGACAAAGCAATTACATGTGTATGACGGAAAAGCATTCAAGATGACCCTGATTTATTTACAGTTCAAGAAAAAAGGACAAAACGTTTTGCATTATTGTGTTTTCCGGTTTTTGTTTTGTTTCTATAAAGGAGGTTGAAGTTAATGACACTGTATTTTCACTCTAGTTTATTGCATCATTGTTTAAAGCTGGGTTTTTATTTTGGTAGGATTAAACAATTCATTATAATTAGTCTTCTATGAAAAAGTCTAACTCAAAAAATAAACAAGTATTCAGTATACTGAATCGTTGTCAGAATTTGAATTTGACCGTTGGAGAAGGTTTGAAGTGTTATAACATTTTCTTAATATAATTATATTTGCCTTCCAAACCATTTTCTTCATAAAATAGATCATATCAATTCTAGTTGTAAACTTAAGAGCTCGAGGGCGCTACCATTCTACTCAAAGCGAACGTGCCCATTGACTTTTTTTTGTTTTGGGAGAGTTTTTCACTTTATTTTCTTTATTGTGGCGAGCAACTACATTTTCAAAGAAATGTTCACTTTGATTAAATACGCTAAGAGTCTGATTTTTTCAAAAATAGGAATAACTTATTGCAAAGGAAAGAAAAAGTCCTGTCACTTTTGTCAATTCGAAAGCCTAGTCAGATCAAATTCCTGTACAATATGGTATATTTTGCTCTCAAATAGCTCATGCGCTGCATAGTTTTGATCCTCGATGCCGCATTATTCTATTATAGCTTATTGTTCACAGGGCAATTAAAAGCTTGAATTGTCAGCTTTCCGGAGATGGTACATTCATTCTAATTGATTAAAAAAAGTCCTGTCACTTTTAACATAATCATAAGAGGTTCTTTCCTCGACTGGTCAATATTTACGCTTATCACATGCATATCGCATAGAAACATGTGAACGGCGTCTTCGCAAGACTTGTGACAAGTTCACAATCTGTGGCATTGTTTTGAGCATCAATATATATGAATTGCATATTCTGATTACAACTTCAGCACTATAATGTTATAAGTTTGCCCAAGTGTGTATTTCCTCCATCTGGTCTGGAGAATCTATTACCTAACACCATGATAAAAGTTCATCAATTTCTTTCATCTCCACGAGTAGTTTGCTCAAACGAACGGACAATACCATTCCCACTGCAGGGAAGTCTTCTTACGCGAGTTTTTGTGAGCAAATTTATTATTGCAGCCAGCTGTATAAATTTCTGCGCTTCTCAGCCGTATTTCCAACGTCACTTTGTTGCGTCTGGCCTCTTAGATAATGGACGCGTCTTGTTTAATTACGATTTAATGCCGCACGTTGGTATACGTTAACTTTACATTTTACATAGAGTAGAATTGATATGAAATAATGTGACAAATAATCTACTGAAGTTTTCCTTTTTAAAATATGCCGGCTTGTCAAACTGTTTTAAATATAAACAAATAAAGTCACGGAAGTCATAATATATTCGGTCTGAGATCAAAATACATAGAAAAATGTAAATCAAAAGATTATATTATTTTTTTAGATATAACCAAAACTATACCCCTGCTTTTAAAGAAAAGCCATTGTAAACTCATCAACTCCTCTACTTCATCGTTAGATAAAAATCAAAATACATATTTCTTTAACAGGTGAGTGCACCAATGTACTCCGTTACCATGGTTACTTCCCACTTTCTAAGACTGATCTTCAACCTTCCCACTTTCACCCACGGGCACAAGTAAAATCCGAAAGCAAGACGGAAACCATCCGCACAACTAAACTACTAATAAATGAAGGAAAGTTCTACGTTTTACACATGTGTTTAAGGGAGCGTTCTTATTCTTATTCACCGTTTGGAATCGTATTATATTTCATAACAATACAAATTCCGAGAAACCATCCTTTACGACGTTATTGCTCTAACCGGAGAATCCGAACGGATTCGGCACTTTTGGTCAGCTATACCCTTACATCCCTGTTCCATGAATTCATGGTTATAAAGTAAAAGGCAAAACATATGCAGATAAGATGCATTTGCTATGAATATTAATTCTATAATTTAAATTGAATTCGAAATTGAAATTGAATTTGAATTTTATCTAAATATGAATTTGAATATACAAATCTTAGATTTAGGTTTAAAAATTAATCAGACCTCAATTTGAATTTGAAGTTGACTGCTATACAAGTTTTTTCCTAAGCGAATTGAATTAGAGTTTAAGCTTCAAAATGATTTTTTAAATTTCAATTTAGAAGTTAATTTTTACTTTCAATTTAAGATTGCATTTAAACTTGAATTTCAAAGCCCCAACATCCATTTCGTTTGGGGCAAAGAACTCGACACGACCACCATTATCATCACTTACGAAATTCTCGCTCTAACACTCGACTATAGATGAGAACTTAATCAGAATCTAAACGTTAATTCGAAACTGGATTTACATTGAGTTGTTTAATACTTTTAATCCAAATTTTATTCAAGACTACATTTTATTCAAGACTGCATTTGAACTTGAATTGCAAAACTCCCAACATCCATTTCGCCCGCGGGAAAGAACCCGAAACGACCACCGCAGCATCGATCACTTACGACGTTCTCGCTCTCACACTCGATTCCGAAGTCGAGACGGAAGATGACACTGTGAGGATTGTGAAAGTCAGAGTGGATCATCCGGTGTTCGATTTCGTCGACGTGTCAAGTTTAGAGGAAAAAAGAAGAAGAGAGAGAGAGGAAAAAAAGACGGGAGGTAAAAAACACTGACCTCTAGCCACGCGAGCTGAATGATGATGATGCGCTGGCACCCACTAAGTACGAGTAGAAATCTCGGTGCCGCTATTCGCACCTCGACGTGTAACGGTATCGCTTTATCAAAAGACAGAGTACTAGTACATCATATGAATGCCTACTGGCTGTTTTCCACTTTGTAGAAACAAGAGTCATATCCCAGTTCCGCTACTCGTTTCATTACCAAGATTATGAACCGTAGAAAATCAGAAGGAAAAAAAATCACTTGAGGACTCTTATTCGAAGGGCAGTACGAAGTTTACCGTTACTACATCAACAGGATCAACAAATAAACATATAAAGAGAATAGTAATATTTTTCACGCATGTGTAGAACCAATAACCACTTCCTTCACTAGATTAATTTGCATTTATTTGTTTTCTTTATATATTGTCTTGAACTTATGTATTTTCTTTTTATCTTTATTTAATCACCAGTGGAGTCCAAATTTCTATGTAACGATGTTTGCAAAGACCAAATAAAATATTTTGTATCTTGTATCTTGTATAACACAGTATCATTATCCTATACGAAACACCCCTCCCCCCCCAAAAAAAAAAACAAACAAACAAAAAGAGAGAGATTTTCGACCAATAGTTATTTAACAAAAATATTGGATTTTGAATAAAAAATATAGTGAATAGGTATGTATTGATACAATTTAGGGCATACCATTAAATTATTCATAGTGCAGCTGGTCTGCCCAGTCATCATGGTCATTGGTATAATGAAAGTTATGAAATAACGGAAGGATTTTCATCTTCTGATTTATTTTCACTTTATTTTCAATTTACGTTGAACTATTTTGAAGGAAAAATATGTATTGGCCCAATCCATGAAAAGGCAATATGGAAAGGGCATTGTAGGATAAAATAAAATGAAAAATGCGTATCCCGTATCATACACTTGTCAAGTCACGAATGCGAGGAGAACATACACTATTTTTGTCTTGAAAAGAATAGATGTTGCTGTTTGTGAAAAATAACCCTGCACTCCCCCCCAAAGAAGAAAAAAAAATGAATAAAACAAATAAACAAATAATAAATAGAATAAATAAATAATTTAAAAATAATTAATAGATAGTTAATAAAAAATTAAAAATAATAATAATAATAAAATAATATAATATAAATAATAATAATAATAATAATAATATAATAATAATGATAATAAATAAATAAACAAATAAATGAAAAATCTCAAAAGTTGCTTTAGTAAGAGCTCATTTGTGTGCATTATGCTAAGGGTACCTATATTTCGGTGAACAATGGCACTGACACGTATATAAATTTATAGAATTCGAAGAAAAAAAAAAAAAGAAAACTGACTAGAAATATCTATTTTGAAAAATCAGCAAAGAAAGTAGGATTCGATCGAGATTCGAACTCATCTCTCCGGTTCGTTTGACGACTGAGCTATGGCAAGCCCTATGTCGGTGTTCATATCACTAAATCCCTTAGTTTTATATTCTCGATTGGTCGAAGCTATAAAACCTGACATAACACCGAATAATAGAAATCAACTAGGTTTGCCATAACTCAGCACCGGATCGGCAATCCGGAAACGTGTTCAAATCCCGTTGTCTTTGCTCATTTTCAAAGAATTTCTATTTTCAAAGAATTTTTCAAAAGAATTCTTTTTTCTTCTCTGACAAATATATGTGGAAACCGGGTTTTCCTTTGTCTTCAGCGGCGAACGTTGCGAATATAGCGAATCTGGGGTCATTAGGTCATTAGAGTTCGTAGCTTTTCGTTAAGTTTAAGGAAATATCCGCAAACTGTTTAACTGAAACAAAAACATTTTGAACCTATTAACAAAATCTTTGTTCTTTTGTTGTAGTTGTTTAATTGTTGTTGTTGTTTTTTTTTTGTTTTTTTTTGTCCGCGAATTCATTTTCCTTCGCAAAACAGTCATGCTAGTGTAAACTGACTAGCAAGATGACGAGTCGCGAAAAAAACTTTTGTTTCGTCAATGCTACTGACACGTATCATTTCACAAACACTCTTATCAACATTCAGTAAAAATGAGGCGAATTTGAATTTTGCAAAATTCGTTATAGAAGTCGTCGAATTCGCCAAAAGACTGTATGCGAACGGTTGACACTATTTTCGACAAGGTAAATTTGAAGGGGAAAAAAATCTGTTCTGTCTGCGATTTTGTTGCAATGCTTGCGAAACCCTTGTAAAATCCCACATTCGCCATGTTTGAACGCTCAGTGAATCGCAAACCTTTACGAACCAAAAAGACAAGAAAAAAAGAAAAGAAAAAGAAAAAGAAAAAAGGGAAATACTTCCAGGGTGAAAAAGCAGAAGAGATTGGCTGGGCAAATGTGGAAGCGTGAGGTTACAAAATATATCATCAATCCGATTCGAGCTGGTCATCTCAGTTCCTAATTGGACTATTCTGCTATCAGACAACCGGGAAACCAACCATGATGTTTAGAATAAGATTCCTGCCCTATAGCCACAAAGAAAAAATAATCAAAATCCTCTGAGCCAATATGTTCGCATCGGAGTCACGCCACTATAATACACGCACACGCACACCCTCTAACAAAAGGGGCGTCCACAAGGTGTTTTGTTTTGCTCGTTTTTTGGTGGTATATTTGTTTTTGTGTTTGTTTTTGTTTTACTTATGTAACTCTCATAATACTCCTAAGGAATAGTCCATATGGACAATTACCTCCAAGGAAAACTAATCCTAGGTTTAAGTTTAAGGTAGAGATAGTTGTCTTATGGGTAATTGTCAAAAAGGGGTAGTTGCCCTAACAACAGTTGTCCACATGAGTGCTTGTCTAGGGGGTGTTACATAGAATTTTTAATTTTTCATTTTTTTATTTTTTTTTTAATGAGATCTAACGTAGTATGGATAACAAAATATTATGATTAATGTCCCGTCATTTCATAGTCATGGAGTGAATTCTAACAAAGTATATTAATCACAAACAAATCCGAAAAGTCATCCCATGATATTATGTCACCATGCATGCAGTTTCACCTGCGTATGGACACTATCTTGAAAATTCATTGTTATAATACATCGTCTAGTTACAAATGATTAACTTTTTCTTCTCAGTTTCTTCTTACCTTATTTTTGCCCTTGTGAGTGATTTCTTTTCTACAAGATTTCTTGTTGATCTATATTTTGCCAAGACAGATTTTTTTTTTTGTTTTTTTTTTTTTTTTGGTGTGAGGGAGCCATACTAATCGATTTGTGTTGGATTACATTATCTGCTCCGTTGCATACAAGGAAAGATGGGGAAGAAAGAAGTAGGAATAGACTGTCAGGCATCATTATCTACTTTGTGATTAATGACTTTCCTAATCTAAGGATTGGGTTTTCAGCGTCAATCTTGGTCTCTGTCAACCGCAAGAGAACGAGATATCAATCACTGTGTCGAGAATTAACAGAAATTAAGTAATTCATTCTCTGATTATGCAAATTAGTCTGTTGTACTTTTGGCGGTGTTTTAGCAATGCATTAGTAGAATAATCGTGTTCGAAAATCATGATAATGACTTCCCTTCGTTTTTTCATGTTACATGTCCTTTCCCCCAATCTCTCTCTCTCTCTCTCTCTCTCTCTCTTTCTCTTGCTCTCTGTGTGTTGAAATGCACATACATTTTTTTAGATTTTGTTCCAAGAACTCGGTATTTTTTTTCACACAATTTTTTTGTAACCTCTGTGCCACAGTGAATTTCAACGAGATTTACACTCTTAGAAAATGAATAAATAAGTTGAAAAAGTTAATGGTCAAATGACTCCATTCTTTCATTTTTTTTTTTTTTTTTATTATTATTATTATTTTATTTTTTTTGTACTTATTTATTTTTGTATTTATTTTATTTTGTATTTATTTATTTTTTGTATTTATTTATTTTTTGTATTTATTTATTTTTTTTGTATTTTAATTTTTTAAATTAAGAGTGACGCTCAAAACCGAGGGAATCGCTCGAATGTGAGATATGTTTTAACGTTAATGATCATAATATGATTGATCTGCATTGTTTACAAACATACATGTCTTAAAACACACAACATAATTATCCAATTTATCAAAGTAAACACTTAATGAAATGGGGTTTCCCTTCTTATTTTACCTTTGTTGAAGGCTTCATTTTACGCTCTTTCAAGTGATTTTGAGAAAATTAGATATTACCTTGATCTGGTTAGATTGTTGAGGTAAACAAAGAAGCTGGTTATTTGGTGGATATCATAAAGTTTCAGTACAATATGCACACGAGGAAAAATAAAACATCTTCGTGGAAACTCAAGAGCCCTTACACACCATGTTCAATGCACTTGAAATTTAATGTAATGTGCTGGGGCAACTGGTTGCTATCAGTTTACCAATATATGGAAAACTGACTAGCATACGTCTGAATTCATGATGGGACAAAAGCGCTCCTATACAAGATATATATAAGAATGTGCACTTAAATCTTACTTTCTTGGAATGTATGCATTCATAATAATCATAATGCCATTAAGAGAACTCGCGATAAAGCAATATACCCCCACCCTTTTCTCTTCTCACCCCCCCCCTCTCTCTCTCTCTCTTTATACACGCTACACCGTCTCTTCATATGGTTATGCTCCCTATCTCTTTCTCTCTATCTATTTATTTTAATTTCTCTTCAACTTATTGTGTCAGAATAGTTCTTTAATTTGTTCTACTCATTGGATAGTATTGATTGTTTATGTAGCTCTTCAATGGCATTGACTAAAATATCGATTTGCGTACGAGTTTGTGTGACAGTCTCTCTCGCTCTCTCACTCTCTCTCTCTTCTCCCCCCCCCTCTCTCTCTCTCTCTCTCTCTCTCTCTCTCTCTCTCTCTCTCTCTCTCTCTCTCTCTCTCTCTCTCTCTCTCTTATCTCTCTCTTTTCTTTCTTTCTCTCTCTATCTCTCTCTTCTCTTACAGTATCTTCCCTTTTTGTATTGTCTTCTCTTGTCTTGTCTCCTCCTTTATCCACTCTCCCTT
>CALNVZ010000641.1:5853726-5873486 GCA_940671915.1 Paracentrotus lividus | reverse complement strand
AAACAAACAAACAACAACAACAACGCAGCACAAACAAAATATGTGAAAACATGATATAATTATAACACAAGTAATGGGGATTAACACAAACATTGCGCAAAAAAATGTGAGCATTTTCTTAAATGTTTCATAAAAAAAAAAAAAAAAAAAAAAAGATTGATCCAAAAACACAGCAAGAACTTACATATTACGCTAATAATGCACTTGTAACAATCACCATGTAACAATCAATTTACAGACATTAATAAATTAGTTCCGGTAGATAATTGTTTTCATTGAGGAAATGTCTCTAAAACCTATTTAAATAATAAATTGATTTGTAATAGGTTATTGAAATAAGTACAATGCTTTTGAAGACGTCACATCCTTTTCAAACCAATTAGTTGGTTATCCAGTTTGGTGCGTTCTAATTCTTCTGTAAACATTAATTCAGAGTTCGTCGCAGGGCTCTTGAATGACGTACAAAAGAAATCGTAAAAATCGCTCACGTATTTTAATTTTCTTTAAAAGCAATAACAATTTATTAAGACCTGAAATTTAGCTGAACTGTAGTTAAACTTACGTCATATTTCCCTTCAATAATCTTGGATTTCAAGAGCTATAATCTTCATGTAGGAGACGTATACGGAAAACCAGAACGGAATTTCGATTATGAATTCTTAAAGGAGAATGAAACCCTAGGATTCAGTTGAATTGTATGAAACATACAAAATCTAAGAACAGATTAAAGAAAGTTTGAGAACAATTGATAAATAATAAGAAGTTATATGCATTTGAATGTTGTGATCACTAACGCTAAGGACATCTCACACTGGCAACAGACCCAAGATGTGTGATGTCACACATGAACAACTCTCCATATGACATACAAAAAATACCAAAATACTTCTTTTTCCTTATTCTAATGGTAGTAAAGACTCTTCACACCATGATTATATTTTGTATTTATTTTGTATATCTTTTAACAGAATTAATAAAAAAGACAATTTGAGTCAGGTTTTATGGAAAGTTGTTCATGTAATGACACACATCTTGGACCCAATATGAGGATCCCATAGCTGTAGTGATCACAACATTCAAATGCTCATAACTTTCTTTTTTCAATCATTTTTTCTCAAATTTCCATTGATCGGCTTATTTGATTTTTCTGTTTTCTACAAATTGATGAATTTCTAGGGTTTCCTCCCATTTAAAGTTTAATGAGCAAAACAAAAACAATAATTATTGACCATTTCAATAGAGTAAGGTAAACTACTCATTTTTTTTTTCATTTTATCCTTTTTATTTAACATTAAATGTATACGGAAAGGTTTT
Source organism: Paracentrotus lividus (assembly GCA_940671915.1). NCBI lineage: Eukaryota > Metazoa > Echinodermata > Echinoidea > Camarodonta > Echinidae > Paracentrotus > Paracentrotus lividus. The sequence goes on along the minus strand of CALNVZ010000641.1, from coordinate 5,872,172 downwards.
TGCTTACTTGAGTGCTTTATTAACTACTGATATAGAAACACAGATATATGGTAAATTACAGAATGTTTTTAACAAAAAAAAAAAAAAAAAGACAAAAAAGACAAAAAGGAATAAACAAAAATTACAAAAATTATTGTGAAAGTAAGCGCAATACTGGAAATATTTGGCCATTGTTTAAAATAAGAACCAAAATCCGTTAATTTCACCACGAAATAATAGTTAATCTGTTATTTTGTATACGCATATCAACCTTCGAAATAGATGACTCATATCATACAAGTCATTTGAAGACAAGACTCTCTTCCCTCTCACTATTTTTAACACTTTGATATATTCCTGTTTTCATTGTATTTGTCTCAGGTTGACAATTTATATTAGTTTTTTTTTTTTTTTTTTTTTTTTTTTTGTTCATGTTTGTTCTTGGGATGTTAATTGTTTCTATGATTTTTGTTAATAATTTTATTTATACCTTCTTTTTTTTTAAATCATGAAATGATCTACCTACCATCTTGCAGTGATCCTGTATCTTTGCCGAGAAGACACTAATCCTTCAGAAGGAGTATCCTGCAATAAAAATAAATGAATACTAATAATAATATATTATTATTAAAAAAAGCATACACTCCATAAACGCTGGTATTAATGAATATGCAAACCTAGCTGATGTTAAACATCAATGTGATGATTTACGTTTCAAGTTTCAAGCTTATTTTGGATTTTTTTTTTTTTTTTTTTAAAATTATTCATGATTCTCAGAAAATGAAATTGAGTTTAATCCGAAGTGTATATGAAACGTTGGTCCGTTGGTATGAAATGAGGTAGGGGTTATACGGAAAAATGATTCGTATATGAAGAGGTCATTTCCAAAAGGTACTAACATCCACTTTTGTTACTTCCGAGTAAAATGCATTTGTTTTCCATATTTTGTACAGGCGTCTATGGAAAAGTGAATTTGAAAGTGATTTTTTTACAATTGCTTTCATTTTTTTTTCTTCAAAGTTTTGTTCAAAGAAAGATAGGGAGACCGGGTATGGAAGTTATACGGGTCAGTTTTTACAGTTCTCAGTTGCTAAGTTGGAACAAGAGAGTTCGTGCTCACTGCATCTATATACAGCCTACACATAGCTGTGATGAATTGCGGTCGTGAGGTTTCTCCGTTGTTTTATTAAAAGTAAATCAAACAAAAAACATTTTTACAGTTCCAAGTGAATTTTTGACAACAATTAAAATTTGTAATAGTTCTTACAACTGAAGGCACATGATATAGTCTGGTATTGTGAATATAGTACATGTATGTCACTAATATACCCCTGAGCCATGCCCTGTAATTCTGACTAATTCTGACTTTATGTGTAAATCACCCATGGGTAGGTTGTTACAACAACCTACCTCATGTCGATGTAACAACCTACCCCAATTACATTACACATGTAAAGTATTTTGTTTCAATTTTCAGGGTTAATATTTTTATATTTCTATTATTACTTTAGTCTATTCATTACTTTAGTCTATTCTAGAGTCTACTTGATCTACTGTGAACGATACCAAGAACTGGAAAGTTGAAACAAAAGTATGGTATAGAGATTACACATTTTAACAAATTACCCCGTATGTTTACATAGTAAACAATTTACCCCGTGGTGTAACAACCTACCCCGTATACGGGGTAGGTTGTTACCAAAAAATGGCTTCATTAATTAAGCTGTAGTTAATTAGTGTTTACATGTTTTCAAGTTGTATGTGCCTCAGAGTTTTAGCCAACATAATAGGCTAACTACAGACCCAAAATGGAGTGTGTGAGTACTTTCATTAGAAGTAACCTGGCCCAAAATGTGAATTTTGTAACGTCCATACCCGGTCTCCCCTACCTACCTGAATAATGGTGTCATATCAATAACTCAATTTTCATCCAAAGTGGATGAGTACCTTTTGGAACTGAGCGCTCTTCATATATCAATCTGTTGATTGATATGCCATGATGATAAAACTACCAACAAGAATGTTTTCTGAGAAAGCTGAAGGCAGAAACCATAACAGGGAAATAAAATCAGCCCTGGTTTTAGCATTCAGTCTTTAATCTCTAGGAATTGTCGTGACTAGTTTAGGAATATATTTTGACTGTTGAAAATCACGTCAACAAGTTCCTTCTGAAGTTCAATAAATATGCATATGAAGACTTAATTATTAATCATGCAAATATGTATGAAAATAGCGTAGGCAAGGCATCAAGGAGCTCAAATACTGATCATACGATATTTTTTATATAATAAGTTATACAACTGACCCAGTTTATTTACCATTTTCAAGGAATGGAATGTCCTGAAAAAAACGTGTTATTTTCTGTCGACTATTAGTTATTGCCTTTACATTTCTGTGTCAGAATGAGTGTAAGATAAAGGGAAAATAGAAGAAAAATAATAACATGTCAAGTCGTAGGTTTCGACCATAGTTATTATTAAAAAAAATATTGGATTTTGAATAAAAAATATAGTGAATAGGTATGTATTGATACAATTTAGGGCATACCATTAAAATTATTCATAGTGCAGCTGGTCTGCCCAGTCATCATGGTCATTGGTATAATGAAAGTTATGAAATAACGGAAGGATTTTCATCTTCTGATTTATTTTCACTTTATTTTCAATTTACGTTGAACTATTTTGAAGGAAAAATATGTATTGGCCCAATCCATGAAAAGGCAATATGAAAGGGCATTGTAGGATAAAATAAAATGAAAAATGCGTATCCCGTATCATACACTTGTCAAGTCACGATGCGAGGAGAACATACACTATTTTTGTCTTGAAAAGAATATGATGTTGCTGTTTGTGAAAAAACCCTGCACTCCCCCCCCCAAAGAAGAAAAAAAAATGAATAAACAAATAAACAAATAAATAAATAGAATAAATAAATAATTTTAAAAATAATTAATAGATAGTTAATAAAAAAATTAAAAATAATAATAATAATAATAATAATAATAATATAGTAATAATAATAATAATAATAATAATAATAATAATGATAATAAATAAATAAACAAATAAATGAAAAATCTCAAAAGTTGCTTTAGTAAGAGCTCATTTGATGTGCATTATGCTAAGGGTACCTATATTTCGGTGAACAATGGCACTGACACGTATATAAATTTAATAGAATTCGAAAGAAAAAAAAAAAAGAAAAAAAAACTGACTAGAAATATCTATTTTGAAAAATCAGCAAAGAAAGTAGGATTCGATCGAGATTCGAACTCATCTCTCCGGTTCGTTTGACCGAACTGAGCTATGGCAAGCCCTATGTCGGTGTCATATCACTAAATCCCTTAGTTTTATATTCTCGATTGGTCAGAAGCTATAAAACCTGACATAACACCGAATAATAGAAATCAACTAGGTTTGCCATAACTCAGCACCGGATCGGCAATCCGAAACGTGTTCAAATCCCGTTGTCTTTGCTCATTTTCAAAGAATTCTATTTTCAAAGAATTTTTCAAAGAATTCTTTTTTCTTCTCTGACAAATATATGTGGAAACCGGGTTTTCCTTTGTCTTCAGCGGCGAACGTTTGCGAATATAGCGAATCTGGGGGTCATTAGGTCATTAGAGTTCGTAGCTTTTCGTTAAGTTTAAGGAAATATCCGCAAACTGTTTTAAACTGAAACAAAAACATTTTGAACCTATTAACAAAATCTTTGTTCTTTTGTTGTAGTTGTTTAATTGTTGTTGTTGTTTTTTTTTTGTTTTTTTTTGTTTTTTTGCCGCGAATTCATTTTCCTTCGCAAAACAGTCATGCTAGTGTAAACTGACTAGCAAGATGACGAGTCGCGAAAAAAACCTTTTGTTTCGTCAATGCTACTGACACGTGATCATTTCACAAACACTCTTATCAACATTCAGTAAAAATAGAGGCGAATTTGAATTTTGCAAAATTCGTTATAGAAGTCGTCGAATTCGCCAAAAGACTGTATGCGAACGGTTGACACTACATTTCGACAAGGTAAATTTGAAGGGGAAAAAAATCTGTTCTGTCTGCGATTTTGTTGCAATGCTTGCGAAACCTTGTAAAAATCCCACATTCGCCATGTTTGAACGCTCAGTGAATCGCAAACCTTTACGAACCAAAAAGACAAGAAAAAAAGAAAAGAAAAGAAAAAGAAAAAAAGGGGAAATACTTCCAGGGTGAAAAAGCAGAAGAGATTGGCTGGGCAAATGTGGAAGCGTGAGGTTACAAAATATATCATCAATCCGATTCGAGCTGGTCATCTCAGTTCCTAATTGGACTATTCTGCTTCAGACAACCGGGAAACCAACCATGATGTTTAGAATAAGATTCCTGCCCTATAGCCACAAAGAAAAAATAATCAAAATCCTCTGGAGCCAATATGTTCGCATCGGAGTCACGCCACTATAAATACACACACGCACACCACCCTCTAACAAAGGGGCGTCCACACGGTGTTTTGTTTTGCTCGTTTTTTGGTGGTATATTTGTTTTTGTGTTTGTTTTTGTTTTACTTATGTAACTCTCATAATAACTCCTAAGGAATAGTCCAATGGACAATTACCTCCAAGGAAAACTAATCCTAGGTTTAAGTTTAAGGTAGAGATAGTTGTCTTATGGGTAATTGTCAAAAAGGGGTAGTTGCCCTAACAACAGTTGTCACATGAGTGCTTGTCTAGGGGTGGTTACATAGAATTTTTATTTTTTCATTTTTTTATTTTTTTTTTAATGAGATCTAACGTAGTATGGATAACAAAATATTATGATTAATGTCCCGTCATTTCATAGTCATGGAGTGAATTCTAACAAAGTATATTAATCACAAACAAATCCGAAAAGTCATCCGCATGATTATATGTCACCATGCTAGCAGTTTCACCTGCGTATGGACACATCTTGAAAATGCATTATTACAATACATCGTCTAGTTACAAATAATTAACTTTTTCTTCTCAGTTTCTTCTTACCTTATTTTTGCCCTTGTGAGTGATTTCTTTTCTACAAGATTTCTTGTTGATCTATATTTTGCCAAAGACAGATTTTTTTTTTTTTTTTTTGTTTTTTTTTTGGTGTGAGGGAGCCATACTATCGATTTGTGTTGGATTACATTATCTGCTCGTTGCATACAAGGAAAGATGGGGAAAGGAAGAAGTAGGAATAGGTACTGTCAGGCATCATTAATCTACTTTGTGATTAATGACTTTCCTAATCTAAGGATTGGGTTTTCAGCGTCAATCTTGGTTCCTCTGTCAACCGCAAGAGAACGAGATATCAATCACTGTGTCGAGAATTAACAGAAATATATGTATTCATTCTCTGATTATGCAAATTAGTCTGTTGTACTTTTGGCGGGTGTTTAGCAATGCATTAGTAGAATAATCGTGTTCGAAAATCATGATAATGACTTCCCTTCGTTTTTTCATGTTACATGTCCTTTCCCCCATATCTCTCTCTCTCTCTCTTCTCTCTCTCTCTTTCTCTTGCTCTCTGTGTGTTGAAATGCACATACATTTTTTTAGATTTTGTTCCAAGAACTCGGTATTTTTTTCACACAATTTTTTTGTAACCTCTGTGCCACAGTGAATTTCAACGAGATTTACACTCTTAGAAAATGAATAAATAAGTTGAAAAAGTTAATGGTCAAATGACTCCATTCTTTCATTTTTTTTTTTTTTATTATTATTATATTTTATTTTTTTTTTGTACTTATTTATTTTTGTATTTATTTATTTTTGTATTTATTTATTTTTTGTATTTATTTATTTTTTGTATTTATTTATTTTTTTTGTATTTTAATTTTTTAATTAAGAGTGACGCTCAAAACCGAGGGAATCGCTCGAATGTGAGATATGGTTTTAACGTTAATGATCATATATGATTGATCTGCATGTTTACAAACATACATGTCTTAAACACACACATAATTATCCAATTTATCAAAGTAAACACTTAATGAAATGGGGTTTTCCCTTCTTATTTTACCTTTTTGTTGAAGGCTTCATTTTACGCTCTTTCAAGTGATTTTGAGAAAATTAGTATTACCTTGATCTGGTTAGATTGTTGAGGTAAACAAAGAAGCTGGTTATTTGGTGGATATCATAAAGTTTCAGTACAATATGCACACGAGGAAAAATAAAACATCTTCGTGGAAACTCAAGAGCCTTACACACCATGTTCAATGCACTTGAAATTTAATGTAATGTGCTTGGGCAACTGGTTGCTATCAGTTTACCAATATATGGAAAACTGACTAGCATACGTCTGAATTTCATGATGGGAAAAAAGCGCTCCTATACAAGATATATATAAGATGTGCACTTAAAATCTTACTTTCTTGGAATGTATGCATTCATAATAATCATAATGCCATTAAAGAACTCGCGATAAGCAATATACCCCCACCCTTTTCTCTTCTCACCCCCCCCCTCTCTCTCTCTCTCTCTTATACACACGCTACACCGTCTCTTCATATGGTTATGCTCCCTATCTCTTTCTCTCTATTATTTATTTTAATTTTCTCTTTCAACTTATTTGTCAGAATAGTTCTTTAATTGTTCTACTCATTGGATAGTATTGATTGTTTATGTAGCTCTTCAATGGCATTGACTAAAATATCGATTTGCGTACGAGTTTGTGTGACAGTCTCTCTCGCTCTCTCACTCTCTCTCTCTCTCTCCCCCCCCCCCTCTCTCTCTCTCTCTCTTTCTCTCTCTCTCTCTCTCTCTCTCTCTCTCTCCTCCCTCTCTAATCTCTCTCTTTTCTTTCTTTCTCTCTCTATCTCTCTCTCTCTTACAGTATCTTCCCTTTTGTATTGTCTTCTCTTGTCTTGTCTCCTCCTTTATCCACTCTCTCCTTTTTTTTCTATCAGTTTTTCAATACGTATCTAAATTTTGCTAGTTTTACGGGGGAGGATGGGAAATGATTACAAATGAGTTATTGTCTGGACATTTGTTTCCTGGGGGAGCAATAAAGGGATAATGTTAACATCCGTGAAAGATTTTTCTTAAGATTCCAAAAAATGTGCAAATGTAAAGCTCCTGATTCTGTAATATATTTTTTTGATGTTGTATAACTCAAAAATTATGTGTAATACTTCTCTGTTCTTTGTTTGAGAGTGTCATGGTGTTACTTGCGAGGTGTGGAGCTCGATTTTTTGTTTTGTTTTGTTTTGTTCTTGTTGTTGTTTTTTTCTTCTCTGAAACTTAACGATTTCAATAAATCGGGATAAACTCGCCCCTTTAAAATGTAACGTCGTCTTCAAAGATGGTCACGTACTGCCGTATTTTCTTGAAACCAACGTTCAATTGAGTGTCCATGCAAGCGGTCTTCCCCTTCCAATTAGTTTTGGAATGCTCGTTTGATCCATGTATGTCAGCCCATGACACCTTAATAATCCTCGCGACTTAATGGTTCGTCCTATCCCTTCAACGTACCTTAATATAGTGATCCCAGAAAGGTTGTAATAATAAAGGCCAAAGTGATATGAAGTCTCTCCACGGTCATTCATATCGTTGTTCATGAAGAAAAATCACCTGATAAATTAATATTTTTTGGCACAATGCGTTTACGGTCAACTTTCCCAAAATAATGAATGCAAAACGATTTAGTATTCTTGCCTAAACCTTGTTTTTCCATTTCTAGTTGCATCTTCTTACACAATTCAATAATACTTGGCCTAAAAATAATGATAAGTAGAAATACACGTGCGTTTTGAATTGCAATGTGTGATGAACGTTAAATTTTAATTTAATTTCATTATGTTGTCTCGTCTGCAAAATTTAAAGTGGCAAGAAGTCACGTTTCATTTCAATTAATGCCCTCTTGAATTCTAAAAAAAGAGGCTAAGCCTACGTTGTACTTTCATTTATGTATCTGTAGAACCTAATCGTACACTGTAAAAAATATTTTTTTAATTTTAACGCAAATCTGCTGTCAGCAGAGTCGCCATAAAAATGTAATTTAAAAAACAGTTTTTTTTTGTAAATTTCTCCTTGCAAAATAATTACATGAGAAATACAAAATATACATCAGGAGTAACACATTTGTTCCGTTTAAACAAATATGTACGCTATAGAACTCTAATGATTTTTTTCTCCCTTCTCTTTCAATAAATTCTTAGACCAGTAATTTACAACAAAACTGTTTTAAATTACATTTTTTGTGGCGACTCTGCTGACAGAAGATTTGCTGTAAAATTATTTTAAAAAAAATTTAAGTGTATGTTCCTTTAACTTTCCATAAGCATGGATAACGCGATCATATCCATATTCACATCATGTACAAGTATACTTAGTAAGAGGCTCGAAAGTAACAAATTAAATTTTGCCTCCCACCATACGCCCACTATGACAGTAACTGTCTAAAGTATATTTGATTTCGTAATACACCATTCACTGGTAAAACATTCAAAGCCGCAACAGATAAAACATGTACTACATCACTTCTGTTTATTAAATCAATATGTGGAGATGGTGAACCAGAGAGGGAATTTCAAAGTAGAGCTCCACAAAATTATTGTCAAAATCACATTAAAATATAGTATCTAAAATATCCATGGTCTCAAGATCCAGAGCCATTTCTTAGATTAATTTGACCGAAGCAGTTTGGAGTTGGTGAACAGAAATAGCCAAGCGTTGCGTACAATTTATTTATTTATTTTATTCATGCTATTTATTTATTTTTTTTAGCTTTTTTATTGTTTCTTTTCTTTTCTTTTTTTTCTTTTTTTTTTTTTCTTTTTTTTTTTTTTTTTTTCTTTTTTCTTTTTTTTTCTTTTTTCTTTTTTTTGTAGTGGTTTGACTAGAACTAGTATTTGTCATACACATTTCACTTCATAAATGCATAAATTCTAGTTCGATTTGCACCGTTATCACGATAAAATATAAAACGTACACAACATGCAATAGGACCATTGAAACATGTTAAATATACTTATATATATACATGTATATATATATATAATATATGAACACTGTCTAGAAAATCAACAGTTTGACGGTTGGTTCATTTTATTGCTACTCGCAAGTTTCACGCCTACATAGGCCGACCCTCAGGCAACTATATGAAATAATCTGATATATCATGTACAGTGGTGGCCAAAATTATTAGAACACATGCATATTTTAAACTATCTTAATAATTTTCATTCAGTTGACCATTTAAATACCTATAAAATGGTTGGAATGTCTCCGAATATCATCATTATGCTTTAAAAACTATAACAAAGCCATGCGTTGGGAACTCGCCCCAAGTCGCCCTTTTTTATGTTACAAACGCACCAATTGAAAAATTTAAAAATCTTGCCCTTTTTCAGAATCAAAGTGTCATAACGTTAAGCATTTTAAGCCTCTCCCTACAAAAGTATATAATTATATTCTGAAAGGAAATTTTCCTTGAGGATGTCAATGAATGGCATTCTTAACAACACAGGGTGAATTACTTACATCTTGTGTGGAGATTTTTAAATTATTTTTGAAGGGCCCTAATTTTTAATTCAGTGCCCCTATTTAAGTCCCCGTTCCAATTACCCTTAATATTTCAACATATTTGAATTGCTCATGAAATTTCCTTTTAAAAAAATACACATTTACAAGGAGTGTCTTCATTAGATTAAAAATATAGTCTTAACCTTCAATGGGCATGGTTATTTTGGTTACCTAACCACCAAGGGTGGGGCGAATCCACCGTCCCCATTTGACCAAATTTGCTAAAACTTAGAATGTATTTGAGGTATATTAGAATAAATAAGCCTGCTAAGATCCATACTTTCTACCTCAAATACTTTTTGATCAATCAGCATATGTAACTGGCATTTTACTTTTTTTGCATTTGGACTACATGTTTAATACACAAGTCTATGGGGAAACCAAAAAGCGCATAGCGCAACTATTTTTAATGCTGCGCATTACCAGATGGTCGAAACTTAATAAATTTGGTATCAACATTTACGGTAGACCCTATGCTAACAAGTCATGAAAGCTCATGGCACACAAAAGATATCTTTAATTTGATTTCGGCAAATGAACTAGGGCATTGATAATCCCATAGACTTTGTGTAGGTTCAGGTGTTCTAATAATTTTGGCCACCACTGTATATATAATGTTAAAGCTATAGAAACAAATACAACACCTTAACGGGAAGCAGCCCTGAATCTTTTACTCAATATTCCAATTCTATCTGTTCCGTTGTCATGAAAGAGAATAGCAATCGCTACACAAAGGAAAGCCAGAGAAATGCATAAAAGTGCATAATGCCTTTGGGTCTAATAAAATAGTTCGTTCATGCTAAGTAGTAAATACATTACTCTACCGGCTTGCTGAAATGAATACTGAAGCCGGATAATCATGATATAAAAATCCAAACAACTCCCAACAGATCCAATTCAATTTAATTGAAGTTAAGAATAAGTTAGAGAATACAACAACAAAGAAAACTCAAATGAATGTACATGATACAAAAATTTCGCCCGTCGAGTACTAAATGTGTTCACCTGCACACTACAAGTGCGTCCCAAAAAGACTTATACACTTTTGAAATGGCTACCAAATAAAGAAATATATGCTTATTGCAGAAAAAGTAGAGATATATATAAAGCTCATATCCTCAAATAATATTATGACACAAGAAAATAACGCATTCTTCAGTGAGAAATGCCACTTTAAATTTGTGAAGGACACAAAATTAGCATGCGCAGGAATTCGGTATTCATTTATAACCTTTGTATGGCACGCCATTAGGGATTCAGCTAATAATGAATAAATCGGCCAACAAAGACAAAAATAACTGAAATCAAAGCAAAAATCAATGATATGGAAACAAAACGTTGAAAATACATTTTTGCATAATATTTTGATTTGTTATTTGGACTCTCGGTATATATTTACTCTGTTAGAGATTAATTCCATTATTATTGAATTCATAATGGCGTGCCATACAAAGGTGTAAAACGAAATAGCGAATTCCTGCGCAGGCTAAATTTTGTGTCCTTACAAAAGTGGGCATTGTTCACCGAAGAATGCGTTATTTTCGGATTTTTGTGTCCTAATGATAGTTGAGGATATATGAGCTTTAATACATAAATCTTTTCCCCAAGAATCATATATTTGTATTGATAGCCATTTCAAAAGTGTATAGTTCTTTTTGGGAAGCACTGTATAGCCGTTTGAGGTAATTTGATGAGAAATGGATAGCGAGATCCGATCTTGTACGGTGGTAATGTGCTCCTCCTGTATGTGGACAGCACTTATTCGTTTCTCACACGCCTACGTCTGCAAGGCATTATTCCATACACACCACATACACAACCGGAATGCCTGCAGGACGACTGCTGATCAAACTTCATAACCGCACAGGCACCGAAAAGACGAAGAATCTCGCTATCCGCTCAGCAAAACAACGGAAAGGTGCATGCACATTCTTTTTCTGGTGGAAAACATCAGACGTTGAACATCCATCCGAAGGATGAAAGGGACATGAAAACGCATTTAACGAATTCAAAGGAAGCCCCCCCCCTCCCCAAAAATAATAAAAAATAAAAAAAATAATAAAAATAAAATAACATCCGTTTCCTATAAGTGTGACAGTCGCATAACCGGATGCACCATCCGTTTTCTATACGCTTTCTGCTCCATCTAAGCGGGAGAGCGGCAGCAGCAATGTGAAAAATGTACTTAGATTTCGCAAAGGCGTTAAAGTTCGTCATCATTATTTTGCGCGTCACTCTGAAAGTTTGCAATTAACTATAGCTTTTGCTTAACGTTTCAATTTGCTTTTCAAAAAGCATGACATATTAATGTTCCAAGACACGCGATCATCCTAACCAAGAACTTTGGATATCTCATTTTGTCTATCCAGCTCTGAGTCGAGCCATCCATCCATAAAAGTGAATCTACGGTAGATCAGAAAGTATATTATGCTCATAATAACCATAAAATTCATCTGATTCAATATTAGTTTAAAGCCGCTTTTGCTTACCTTTGAATGATAATCCTCTATAATATTCTGTCTAGGATTTTAAGTACACGTGGTAGTGAACTGACAGCTCTCCACGAGTATTCGTGTCTTAATTTCCAAATGATTTTGGTCACATGTTTTATAGGCTCAAAGAACATCAATAATAAGACTATAACCATTTTGAATAGTAAACCATACTCCGGTATCAACATCTACCTGTATTCTATAGCCCCCATAAATCTGATAATCGTTTTTCGCTGAAACACCATCTCTTTTGTATGCACTTCTATCCACATGTGAAGAGTTTGATGCCAAAAGGAGCTAAATCCGCTTTTGATCAAAATTGCGTTAATGACATCCCGGCCATTGTTCAATTTGGTACCTGTCTATAAACCAAAAAGTTGGGACCTAATTTCAGAAGAGCAATTATTGCAATATGTACAATCAAGTATCACTTTTCAAAAGAACACCTGTACAAATTCGGCAAGCAAATGCATTTTTTCTCAGAAGATACAAAAGTGGTTTTATCGCCTTTTGGAATCAAAATGTTCATGTATTCAGGGCGAATAAACGTGATAGTGCAACTGCCCTGGCACAATATCGTTTTTGCATTACTCCATTATGGGACAATTATTTCAGTGCTAAGATAACACACGGATTGATCGATTCGGTGAGTGGAAATGGAACAAAAAGCGGAGGGTTTGAACGTTATTTCATTTTTTTTTTTTATCATATTTGAGTTTCGTCCTCAATGATGTGTGTTAGCATAGGCCGAGTAGGAAATGGATGTAATTTTGTTTTGAGTAAAGTTGGATTTTGTATTTAACAGTTTGAATGTAAGAGAGGAAAATACCCACCCCGATTATAAAACCCTTGGAAGTAGAATGTCTGTTTAGGCTTAGCGTTGTGTTCTCTAATTATGATGGTCATTAACACGATCTAGAGGGCAAAAGAGGTAAATAAATGCGGAAAGAAGAGAAGAAAGAGGACTACACTCTGAACTGAAGGGTAAAACATGTCCATATTCCTTGTTCAATGGAGGCCACTGGGGAAGGGGAGGGGGAGAGGCATTCATCATACCAGATGAACTATCGCAATATTTATCGTATTGCCCCATTTGATCCAGAATAGCGTACTTGCCATGATGGACACCATATGTGAGATGTATTTGGACTCCTCATTTTTTTTTTCTTTTTCATGTAGGGACGTGTCAGAAGGTGATACATAGAGAAGAGTGAAATGGAGGGATATAAGGAAGGACGAAAGAGGGACAGAGAATGGGAGAGAGACAGAGAGAGAGGAGAGATGGAGAGAGAGAGAGACAGAGAGAGAGAGAAGAGAGATGGAGAGAATGGCTGAAAGACTTTTGAAACACTTGACCGATTTTCCTGGCGAGCCATTGGTTAGCAAGAATGTCCTGTCCAAGATGTTGTCTAAAGCCTCGTGGATTGCAGCACGAAGAACTCAACCTAAATCGGGTGAAAGTTTGTTTGATTTAAAAACGTTTACTACGGCCGTTATCTTGATTTGGTAGTGGTGACTGTACTATGGAAACAACATGGTGACTTCTTCAAGATGGAAAACATTGGACGAAAAGAGAGCATAAATGTTATGGTGCATCAAAGCCATTATAATCACATGGCAGGTTTTACAAACATCTACAATGTAAAACTTGGTGACGTTATACCCCCACCCCCCCCCCTCCCTCCCCCGTCTATTCTAAAGCATTTATATTGAACGGTTCCACCTATCTCCCGGGCAACTATCCTCCGCCACAACTCTATAGCCGCCTAACCCTTTTTTTCTATCAGTTTTTCAATACGTATCTAAATTTTGCTAGTTTTACGGGGGAGGATGGGAAAATGATACAAATGAGTTATTGTCTGGACATTTGTTTCCTGGGGGAGCAATAAAGGGATAATGTTAACATCCGTGAAAGATTTTTTCTTAAGATTCCAAAAATGTGCAAATGTAAAGGCTCCTGATTCTGTAATATATATTTTTGATGTTGTATAACTCAAAATTATGTGTAATACTTTCTCTGTTCTTTGTTTGAGAGTGTCATGGTGTTACTTGCGAGGTGTGGAGCTCGATTTTTTGTTTTGTTTTGTTTTGTTTCTTGTTGTTTGTTTTTTTCTTCTGAACTTAACGATTTCAATAAATCGGGATAAACTCGCCCCTTTAAAAATGTAACGTCGTCTTCAAAGATGGTCACGTACTGCCGTATTTTCTTGAAACCAACGTTCAATTGAGTTGTCCATGCAAGCGGTCTTCCCCTTCCAATTAGTCTTTGGAATGCTCGTTTGATCCATGTATGTCAGCCCATGACACCTTATAAATCCTCCGACCTTAATGGTTCGTCCTATCCCTTCAACGTACCTTAATATAGTGATCCCAGAAAGGTTGTAATAATAAAGGCCAAAGTGATATGAAGTCCTCCACGGTCATTCATATCGTTGTTCATGAAGAAAAATCACCTGATAAATTAATATTTTTTGGCACAATGCGTTTACGTCAACTTTCCCAAAATAATGAATGCAAAACGATTTAGTATTCTTGCCTAAACCTTGTTTTCCATTTCTAGTTTGCATCTTCTTACACAATTCAATAATACTTGGCCTAAAAATAATGATAAGTAGAAATACACGTGCGTTTTGAATTGCAAATGTGTGATGAACGTTACCATTTTAATTTAATTTCATTAAATGTTGTCTCGTCTGCAAAATTTAAAGTGGCAAGAAGTCCACGTTTCATTTCAATTAATGCCCTCTTGATTCTAAAAAAGAGGCTAAGCCTACGTTGTACTTTCATTTATGTATCTGTAGAACCTAATCGTACACTGTAAAAAATATTTTTTTAATTTTACAGCAAATCTGCTGTCAGCAGAGTCGCCATAAAAATGTAATTTAAAAAACAGTTTTTTTTGTAAATTTCTCCTGCAAATAATTACATGAGAAATACAAAATATACATCAGGAGTAACACATTTGTTCCGTTTTAACAAAATATGTACGCTATAGAACTCTAATGATTTTTTTTCCCCTTCTCTTTCATAAATTCTTAGACCAGTAATTTACAACAAAACTGTTTTTAAATTACATTTTTTTGTGGCGACTCTGCTGACAGAAGATTTGCTGTAAAAATTATTTTAAAAAAAATTTAAGTGTATGTTCCTTTAACTTTCCATAAGCATGGATAACGCGATCATATCCATATTCACATCATGTACAAGTATACTTAGTAGAGGCTCGAAAAAGTACAAATAAATTTTGCCTCCCACCATACGCCCACTATGACAGTAACTGTCTAAAGTAATATTGATTTCGTAATACACCATCACTGGTAAAACATTCAAAGCCGCAACAGATAAAACATGTACTACATCACTTCTGTTTATTAAATCAATATGTGGAGATGGTGATCCAGAGAGGGGAATTTCAAAGTAGAGCTCCACCAAAATTATTGTCAAAATCACATTAAAATATAGTATCAAAATATCCATGGTCTCAAGATCAGAGCCATTTCTTAGATAATTTGACCGAAGCAGTTGGAGTTGGTAACCAAGAAATTAGCCAAAGCGTTTTGCGATACAAATTTATTTTATTTATTTTATTCATTCTATTTATTATTTTTTTAGCCTTTTTTAGTTGTTTCTTTTCTTTTTTTTTTTCTGTTTTTTTTCTTTATTTTTTTTTCGTTTTTTTTTTCTTTTTTTCGTTTTTTTTTGCCTTTTTTTCTTTTTTTGTAGTGGTTTGACTAGAACTGATTATTTGTCATACACATTCACTTCATAAATGCATAAATCTAGTTTCGATTTGGCACCGTTATCACGATAAAAATATAAAAACGTACACAACATGCAATCAGTGACCATTTGAAACATGTTAAATATACTATATATATATACAATGTTATATTACTATATATAATATATAACACTGTCTATTAAATCACAAGTTTGACGGTGGTCATTTTTATTGCTACTCGCAATTCACGCCTCATAGGCCGACCCTCAGGCAACTATATGGAAATAATTCTTGATATAACATGACAGTGGTGGGCCAAATTATAGAACACCATGCAATATTTTTAACTATCTTAATAATTTTCATTCAGTTTGACCCATTAAATCACCTATAAAAATGGTTGGAATGTCTCCAGAATATCATCATTAATGATTATAAACCTAAATAACAAAGCCCATGCGTTGGGAACTGCGCCCCAAGTCGCCCTTTTTTAGTTACACCACCAATTGAAAAATTTAAAAAATCTTGCCCTTTTCAGAATCAACAAGTTCGTCATAACGTTAAACATTTTAAGCCTCTCCCTACAAAAGTATATAATTATATTCTGAAAGGAAATTTCCTGAGGATGTCAATGAATGGCATTCTTAACAACACAGGGTGAATTACTTACATCTTGTGTGGAGATTTTTAAATTATTTTTGAAGGGCCCCTAATTTTTAATTCAGTGCCCCTATTTAAGTCCCCCGTTCCAATTACCCTTAATATTTCAACATATTTGAATTGCTCATGAAATTTCCTTTTAAAAAATACACATTTACAAGGAGTGTCTTCATTAGATTAAAAATATAGTCTTAACCTTCAATGGGCATGGTTATTTTGGTTACCTAACCACCAAGGGTGGGGGCGAATCCACCGTCCCCATTTGACCAAATTTGCTAAAACTTAGAATGTATTTGAGGTATATTAGAATAAATAAGCCTGCTAAGATCCATACTTCTACCTCAAATACTTTTTGATCAATCAGCATATGTAACTGGCATTTTACTTTTTTGCATTTGGACTACATGTTTAATACACAAGTCTATGGGGAAACCAAAAGCGCATAGCGCAACTATTTTTAATGCTGCGCATTACCAGATGGTCGAAACTATATAAATTTGGTATCAACATTTACGGTAGACCCTATGCTAACAAGTCATGAAAGCTCATGGCACACAAAAGATATCTTTAATTTGATTTCGGCAAATGAACTAGGGCATTGATAATCCCATAGACTTTGTGTAGGTTCAGGTGTTCTAATAATTTTGGCCACCACTGTATATATATGTATAAAGCTATAGAAACAAATACAACACCTTAACGGGACAGCCCCTGAATCATTTTACTCAATATTCCAATTCTATCTGTTCCGTTGTCATGAAAAGAAATAGCAATCGCTACACAAAGGAAAGCCGAGAAAATGCATAAAAGTGCATAATGCCTTTGGGTCTATAAATAGTTCGTTCATGCTAAGTAGTAAATAACATTACTCTACCGGCTTGCTGAAATGAATACTGAAGCCGGATAATCATGATATAAAAATCCAAACAACTCCCAACAGATCCAATTCAATTTAATTTGAAGTTAAGAATAAGTTAGAGAATACAACAACAAAGAAAACTCAAATGAATGTACATGATACAAAATTTCGCCCGTCGAGTACTAAAATGTGTTCACCTGCACACTACAGTGCGTCCCAAAAAGAACTATACACTTTTGAAATGGCTACCAAATAAAGAAATATATGCTTATTGCAGAAAAAGTAGAGATATATATAAAGCTCATATCCTCAAATAATATTATGACACAAGAAAATAACGCATTCTTCAGTGAGAAATGCCCACTTTAAATTTGTGAAGGACACAAAAATTAGCATGCGCAGGAATTCGGTATTCATTTATAACCTTTGTATGGCACGCCATTAGGGATTCAGCTAATAATGGAATAAATCGGCCAACAAAGACAAAAATAAACTGAAATCAAAGCAAAAATCAATGATATGGAAACAAAACGTTGAAAATACATTTTTGCATAATATTGATTGTTTATTTCGGACTCTCGGTATATATTTTACTCTGTTAGCAGATTAATTCCATTATTAGTTGAATTCATAATGGCGTGCCATACAAAGGTGATAAACGAATAGCGAATTCCTGCGCAGGCTAATTTTTGTGTCCTTTACAAAAGTGGGCATTGTTCACCGAAGAATGCGTTATTTTCGGATTTTTGTGTCCTAATGATAGTTGAGGATATATGAGCTTTATATACATAAATCTTTTCCCCAAGAATCATATATTTGTTATTTGATAGCCATTTCAAAAGTGTATAGTTCTTTTTGGGAAGCACTGTATAGCCGTTTGAGGTAATTTGATGAGAAATGGATAGCGAGATCCGATCCTTGTACGGTGGTAATGTGCTTCCTCCTGTATGTGGACAGCACTTATTCGTTTCTCACACGCCTACGTCTGCAAGGCATTATTCCATACACACCACATACACACCGGATGCCTGCAGGACGACTGCTGATCAAACTTCATAACCGCACAGGCACCGAAAAGACGAAGAATCTCGCTATCCGCTCAGCAAAACAACGGAAAGGTGCATGCACATTCTTTTTCTGGTGGAAAACATCAGACGTTGAACATCCATCCGAAGGATGAAAGGGACATGAAACGCATTTTAACGAATATCAAAGGAAGCCCCCCCCCCC
>CALNVZ010000641.1:5843514-5853701 GCA_940671915.1 Paracentrotus lividus | reverse complement strand
TCCCCAAAAAATAATAAAAAATAAAAAAAATAATAAAAATAAAATAACATCCGTTTCTATAAGTGTGACAGTCGCATAACGGAATGCACCATCCGTTTTCTATACGCTTCTGCTCCATCTAAGCTAGGGAGAGCGGCAGCAGGCAATGTGAAAAATGTAATAGATTTCGCAACAGGCGTTAAAGTTCGTCGACATTATTTTGCGCCGTCACCTCTCGCAAATTGCGCATACTATAGCTTTGCTTAACTGTACAATTGCTTTTCAAAAAGCATGGACATATTAATGTTTCCAAGAGCCACGCGATCATCTAAGCAGAATTTTGGATATATCATTTGTCTATCCAGCTCTGAGTCGAGCCGATACCAAGGCACATAGGTGAATCTAACGCCGTAGATCAGAACAGTATATTTGCTTCATACATAATAAAATTCATCTGATTCAAATATTAGGTTAAAGCGCTTTTGCTTACTTTGGAATGATTAATCTCTAGTAATATTAATAGCTTGTTTATAAGTACACGTGGTAGTTGAACTGACAGCTGCTCCACGATGACGTGTCTTAAATTATCGCAAAGTTTTTGGTCACATGTTTATAGGCAAAGAACATTAATAGATAAGGACTA
This sequence comes from Paracentrotus lividus, assembly GCA_940671915.1. Taxonomy (NCBI): domain Eukaryota; kingdom Metazoa; phylum Echinodermata; class Echinoidea; order Camarodonta; family Echinidae; genus Paracentrotus; species Paracentrotus lividus. The sequence goes on along the minus strand of CALNVZ010000641.1, from coordinate 5,853,079 downwards.
TCATTTGATTAGTAAATCCATACTCGAGTTAAGACAATCTACTACTGTATCTCTATCGATCCCTAATCTGATAAATGTTAATTTCGCTGAGAACACCGATCTCTTTTGTATGCACTAACTATGCCCCATGTGAAGAGTTGATGCCAAAGAGGAAGATTCCGCTTTTGATCAATGGTATGAACATCCGGCCATTGTTGATTTGACCGCATAAACCACAAAGTTAGGGGACCTAATTTCCAGAGAGCAATTATTGCATATGTACAATCAAGTATCACTTTTAAAAGAACCTGTACAAAATTCGGCAAGCAAATCATTTTCTCAGAAGATACAAAAGTTGTTTATGTCGCTTTTGGGAATCAAAAGTCAGTCGGGGGGGGAAAACGAAGTGCAACTGCCCTGGCACAATATCGATTTGCATTACTTTCCATTATGGGACAATTATTTCAGTGCTAAGATAAACACGACGGAATGATCGATTCGCGTGAGTGGAATGAACAAAAAGCGGAGGGTTTGAACGGTTATTTCATTTTCTTTTTTATTCCTATTTTATGAGTTTCGCTCCTCAATTGATGTTGTGTTACAGGCCGAGTAGGATTGGATGTAATTTTGTTTTGAAGTAAAGTTGATTTTGTATTTAACAGTTTGAATGTAAGAGAGGAAATACCCACCCCGATTATAAAACCCTTGGAAGTGAAATGTCTGTTTAGGCTTGAGCGTTGTGTGTTCCATAATTCATGATGGTCCATATACACGATTCGAGGGCAAAAGAGGTAAATAAATGCCGGAGAGAGAGAGAAGAGCGACTACAACTCTGAACTGAAGGCGTAAACATGTCCATATTCCTTGTTCAATGGAGGCCACTGGGGAAGGGGAGGGGAGTAGGCATTTCATCATTCGCAGATGGAACTACGCCCCTTCAGCAATATTTATCGAAGCCCGGGCATTTGACAGAAATAAGCGTATGGCCATGATGCCCATATGTGAGTGTATGGACTCCTATCATTTTTTTTTTCTTTTCATGTAGGGACGGTAGAAGTGAATCCATAGAGAAGAGTGAATGAGGGATATAGGAAGGACGAAAGAGGGACAGAGAATGGGATAGCAGACAGAGAGAGAGGAGAGATGGGAGAAGAGAGAGAGAGACAGAGAGAGAGAGAAGGAGGATGGAAGAATGCTGAAAGACTTTTGAACACTTGACCGATTTTCCTTGGCGAGCATTGGTTAGCAAGAATGTCTGTCCACGATGTTTGTCTAAAGCCTCGTGGATTGCAGCACGAAGAAGCAAGCCATAAATCGGGTGAGTTTGTTTTGAGTAAATAAGTGGACTACGGTGCCGTTATCTTGATTTGGTAGTGGTGACTGTACTATGGGAAACAACATGGCTGACTTCTTCAAGATTTGGAAAACATTGGACGAAAAGAGAGCATAAATGCTGTATGGTGCTCAAAAGCCATTATATCACATGGCAGTTTTACAACATCTTAACATGTAAACTTTGGGGTGAGTATTACCCACCCCCCCCCTCCCCTCCCCGTTCTATCTACAGCTAATATGAGACGGTTCCACCTATCGCGGCAACCTCGCCACACTCTATAGGCCCCTACAGCAAATTACTCGGTGATTTCTCCGGAACTTGTCCAGGGCGGTAGTTGTGCCTGATACGATGATCTTAAGGCGATTTATTTCTGCCCAGCTAGTGATACAACGATAAGTCACTGCTTTTAATTTCTAGGAGTTATGCAATTTGTTCAAACTGCCTTAATACGCACCCAGCGCATTTTGTTCAGGAAATTGGCCCCTCCCATTTTCTGTTTTTCTTTTGTTTTTGTTTTTAATGAAATGATACGAAACGAACAATATTTCTTAGCCTGTCACAAAGATTGAGATTGATATTCACAAAAATTATAAACAATCATTTCATACAGACCTGTTTTGTTTTTTCTTCTCTCTCTTCGTCATGTTAGTTGAAACCTTTACCATTAGACGGTACTTTATTATTTAACTTGTGTAAACATTTTTCCTGTTGTTAACATAATGAGAAACAAACATTATATCTATTCATTCCATATCAACGGAAACACAGTCTAGTAAGCACAATGTTGTCACAGTTGGAGGTATTTGTAAAAAGGCGTGGAGGCGTATACATTTTATGGAGGGAAATTATCACATTTTTTCACATTAGCATGAAAGATGTACGCAGTCATTAAGCTGTACAATAATTCATATTGTAAGATACGTTTATCAGGCTACAGTTCCTGCGAAGTTTCAGTTTCATGTATGCTATAGCTTTAATATAAAGATACTTTTTAGTGGAGTAGGGTAAGGGGTGGAGGATCCTAGGTGAGGATCCTACGGTGGAGGCACGTGTGTTAAATAGCATAGGGAATCGTCCCATAGTCTCTGCACGTTCTATTGTTTGCTGCCGTTTAGTCTTTGCAGCCAATTGGTCTTATGGGTTGAGTGATATATATTTCTCTTGCGGAATTATGTGGTTTCTAGATAAATGTGAAGAAGATTTTTTTAAAATTAATTTAATCAATAATTAATCAATTAAAACATACTTAATGGGCACACATCTCATAGACAATGCATTGGAGGGGACATCAAAAATTGTCACAATGCAATTTTATAACAATAATTGTCATTTTTTCGCCGCATGCATTGTAAAACACGATTAATTCGTAACATATAAATTGCAATAAACTTTGTTTGAGTTGTGGAATCCAAAGTTCGTAAAAGACAAGGATTCTGCATAATTTTGCACTATTTTTCTCTTTTGATACACCGTGTAGACGCCGTTTGAAGAAGAATTTGATAAAGTTATATTTGTGTACAACCTCAGTTTTAATCCCTTTACAGCAATCGACTAGGGATTGACATTCGTATTGAATAACCTAGATCTTATGGAAAGAATTAAGAAATTATTCGCTAGCGGTAAATTGTGAAGTTTTTCAACCATTGTTTTCCTCCTAACTCTGTTAGCAACTAATAATGAACACACTTATACAGAACAGAACTAATCATGTTAATCATCCTCCTTTCAATTCTACCTGCCTTTCAAATATATATAACTTTTATACATGTCTTGACTTACTAATAAGAAACTACGAGATGTTTGCATTGTGAAATAGTACCTTTCTACAATTTGTTGGACATGCTAAGCCGCATGTTTCACCAACACATGACATGTTGCCATAAGTTAGATGGTTAAAGGAAGTAGGGGAGACCGCGGACAAATGAAACGGAACAATTGGTAACAGAGGCTCCCAATTTACCTAGCAGAAACGCGCCATATAAACTTAAAATTTGTGAGAGCAAGCCGCATTTCATCGCGCTTCCACATGCTGTTATTATGTTAGCGATTAACTGGTTTCGTGGAACTTTCCTACAGCAGAAAACCGTTTTTGAGCAGAAAGTAATATTTCACATTACCCATTGTTTTTCTTTGGACAAAATTGTAGATTGAGTCTACGACTGTCATTTTTATATATTCAGAAATATGTTCTTAGGCCTATTTTGCTAACTTTCAAAATGAATACCTAAGCTAAGATGAAAAAAATCCTCCAGATATAGTCGCCTCTGTCGCGGGCAATTGTAACAAGCTGTTACAATGCCCCTGAATGCGATGTTTTCTATTTATAAGTAACTCCCGTAGGAACCGCGCGGTATTAAGCAGCTTCGCGCATCACAACCAAGCTAATATATAACCAATCGGGCACGGAGCGTTTTTGAAAGTGGAGGGGGGTGAGCGGCAAGGTGGTGGGCGGTGGGTTGGGGGGGGCGGAACGGCTAAAACATCACAAATGCTTGGTCATTGTCGTTTTTGTAACAGATGTTCTCCTGACGAAAGTGGGGGCGGGGAGGGCCTATAGAAATGAGAATTGTTATAACGTTTGAAACGTATCCGTTCAATCATTTATTTTATTCACAAGGAAAAAACTGGCCTTATTTTAAAAGGCTCAGACATATAATTAAATTACTTGAACATATCTGTCCAGAACGTTTAGTTGGAAAAGGCAAAAAATATTGATTTAGTCCAAAAAAGGTGACTTAGTTGTGTTTATCATTTGTTTCTTGTATCATGAGCTCAAGTTTTTTTGTTTTTTTTTAAATATTTATATCACTTTAATTAGAAACGAACAAGTAAACAAAATATGAAAGAAGTGAACATTAGGTCTCTTTCAATAAACTTCATAAATAAGAGTAAGGACTTGTAAATAAGAAAAACAGCAAAGAGGTAGGCCCGTCGATAAGCTCAGCATCAGAACTTCATAACTGAATGAATGTCAATTATAATGCTTTTACAAAAACAAAAGATGAAGCGCGATATCTATAAGCTCACGACATGTGAGCATTTAAATAACTTGAACATATCTGTCAATATCGTTTGAATATTTAGAAAATATTTGAATTTTGTCGAAAAGGTTGCCTTTAGTTTTGATTTATCATTTGTTTCATTTTAATCAGATCTCTTTGCCAGTTTTTTATTCTGTTGTTTTAATAATTAATATACTTTACTAGAGTACTTCAAACTATGCTGAAGTTGAATGTATAGTCACATTATAGTGCTTTGATTTACAATTACATAAAGGTACCTTATCTAAGGCTCAAACATGAGATTAAGATATTAGATAATGTGAAACATATTAAATTGTTTTGGATTTGATTTTTTTATTTGGCATGTACATGGTATAAAACATAAAAGAAACCTGACAGGATAGCCCATAGATCCGAAAAAGGCTTATTTTATGAGGTCCTATAAATGAGAAGAGAATTACGGAACCCCCCCCCCCCTAAATTTGCTTTTCTTCTTATAGAAAAAAACCAACATTAAATGAGAGAAAAGAAGAGGAGGAAGGGAGAGAAATGGAGAGGCGGAGTGAGAGGAGAGAGGGGAGGGCGATATGGCAAAAGTAAAAGGGGGAAGTAAAAGGTAATAGGAAGTAAAAAAAAAAGAAAAGAGAAAGACAGAAAGAAAGAAGAGGAGAGAGAGAGGAGAGAAGAGAAGAGGGGGAGAATGGGAGCCCCTATAAAAGATTATAAAATATATTTTCATTATGATAGCCTGAATATATGTCCAATTAGGTTTGTTAACAGGCAAAGAAATATTTGATTTTGCCAAAAAAAAGTTGGCGTAAATTTTGAGATTGATTTTTAAACAAAAAAAACTGTCATTTTTTACTTCTTATCAGAAAATGTATCTTTATTTGTAGGCCTAATATAAGTTTTATGTACCACAGTTGTAACGTTATAAATGATATATTGTGGTAGGTACAAAAGTTAGATAAGAACCAAAATATGAAGTTGATGAAGTTCTATAGTTCTACAGTTTGTAAGGGTGAAGCCGGAAACAAACCTAACAAAAAACAGTAATAAAAAAAAAAAAATATAACTTTTTGCCCCATATCATGAATAAATTCAAGTGGACAAATATGATATAATGCCGTCAAGCATTGTCATGTTTTTATCATATAGCTTATGTGGTTTAAATCTTGGTCTGTCATGCATAGCTTTGATAAAGAAAAACAAAAATTGCTACAATTTCATAATAATAAAAAATAAAAAAAATAATAAAAATAAAATAACATCCGTTTCCTATAAGTGTGACAGTCGCATAACGGATGCACCATCCGTTTTCTATACGCTTTCTGCTCCATCTAAGCGGGAGAGCGGCAGCAGCAATGTGAAAAATGTAACTTAGATTTCGCAAAGGCGTTAAAGTTCGTCATCATTATTTTGCGCGTCACTCTGAAAGTTTGCATTAACTATAGCTTTTGCTTAACGTTTACAATTTGCTTTTCAAAAAGCATGACATATTAATGTTCCAAGACCACGCGATCATCCTAACCAAGAACTTTGGATATCTCATTTTGTCTATCCAGCTCTGAGTCGAGCCATCCATCCATAAAAGTGAATCTACGGTAGATCAGAAAGTATATTATGCTTCATAATAACCATAAAATTCATCTGATTCAATATTAGTTAAAGCGCTTTTGCTTACCTTTGGAATGATTAATCCTCTATAATATTCTGTCTAGGATTTTAAGTACACGTGGGTAGTGAACTGACAGCTCTCCACGAGTATTCGTGTCTTAATTTCCAAATGTATTTTGGTCACATGTTTTATAGGCTCAAAGAACATCAATAATAAGACTATACCATTTTGAATAGTAAATCCATACTCCGGTTATCAACATCTACCTGTATTCTATAGCCCCCATAATCTGATAATCGTTTTCGCTGAAACACCATCTCTTTTGTATGCACTCTATCCACATGTGAAGAGTTTGATGCCAAAAGGAGCTAAATCCGCTTTTGATCAAAATTGCGTTAATGACATCCGGCCATTGTTCAATTTGGTACCTGTCTATAAACCAAAGTTGGGACCTAATTTCAGAGAGCAATTATTGCAATATGTACAATCAAGTATCACTTTTCAAAAGACACCTGTACAAAATTCGGCAAGCAAATGCATTTTTTCTCAGAAGATACAAAAGTGGTTTTATCGCCTTTTGGAATCAAAATGTTCATGTATTCAGGGCGAATAAACGTGATAGTGCAACTGCCCTGGCACAATATCGATTTTGCATTACTCCATTATGGGACAATTATTTTCAGTGCTAAGATAACACGACGGATTGATCGATTCGGTGAGTGGAAATGGAACAAAAAAGCGGAGGGGTTGAACGGTTATTTCATTTTTTTTTTATCCTATTTGAGTTTCGTCCTCAATGATGTGTGTTAGCATAGGCCGAGTAGGGAAATTGGATGTAATTTTGTTTTGAGTAAAGTTGGATTTTGTATTTAACAGTTTGAATGTAAGAGAGGAAAATACCCACCCCGATTATAAAACCCTTGGAAGTAGAATGTCTGTTTAGGCTTAGCGTTGTGTTCTCATAATTATGATGGTCATTAACACGATTCTAGAGGGCAAAAGAGGTAAATAAATGCGGAGAGAGAGAGAAGAGGACTACACTCTGAACTGAAGGGTAAAACATGTCCATATTCCTTGTTCAATGGAGGCCACTGGGGAAGGGGGAGGGGAGAGGCATTCATCATTCCAGATGAACTATCGCAATATTTATCGTATTGCCCCATTTGATCCAGAATAGCGTACTTGGCCATGATGGACCCATATGTGAGATGTATTTGGACTCCTCATTTTTTTTTTCTTTTTCATGTAGGGACGTGTCAGAAGGTGATACATAGAGAAGAGTGAAATGGAGGGATATAAGGAAGGACGAAAGAGGGACAGAGAATGGGAGAGAGACAGAGAGAGAGAGAGATGGAGAGAGAGAGAGACAGAGAGAGAGAGAAGAGAGATGGAGAGAATGGCTGAAAGACTTTTGAAACACTTGACCGATTTTCCTTGGCGAGCATTGGTAGCAAGAATGTCCTGTCCACGATGTTTGTCTAAAGCCTCGTGGATTGCAGCACGAAGAACTCAACCTAAATCGGGTGAAGTTTGTTTGATTTAAAAACTTACTACGCCGTTATCTTGATTTGGTAGTGGGACTGTACTAGGGAAACAACATGGTGACTTCTTCAAGATGGAAAACATTGGACGAAAAGAGAGCATAAATGTTATGGTGCATCAAAAGCATTATAATCACATGGCAGGTTTTACAACATCTACAATGTAAAAACTTGTGTGACGTATTACCCCCACCCCCCCCCCTCCCCTCCCCGTCTATTCTAAAGCATTTATATTGAGACGGTTCCACCTATCTCCCGCGGCAACTATCCTCCGCCACAACTCTATAGCCCCTAACCTAGCTTAATTTCTGCGAGTGCTTTTCCTGGGAAACTTGTCCAGGGGGTAGTTGTCCTGATACGTATCAGATTCGTTAGAGGCGATTTTCTGCGCCAGAACTGGTGATCAACGATAATCAATGCTTTAATTTCTAGGAGTGATGCAATTTGGTTCAAACTGCTTTAATACCACCAGGCAGTTTTGTTTCAGGAATTGCCCCTCCCATTTTTTGTTTTGTTTTTTGTTTTTTTGTTTTTAAATGATCATAGAAAACGAACAATATTTTGTACCTGTACAAGAGATTGTAATTTGAATATTTACACAAAAATTATAAAAAGCATCATTTCATACAGACCTTTTTTTTTTTCTCTCTCTCTCTCGTCATGTTAGTTGAAACTCTTTACCATTATACTGTGTACTTTATTTTATTTATCTTGTTAACATGTTTCCTTTGTTAAACATAAGTGCAGTAATACATTATTCTTTCATCCATTCAACTAAACCACAAGTCTATAAGGCCATGTGTCACAAGTTGGGGTATTGTAAAAGGGTGGAGGCGTTACATTTTGGAGGGAAAATTATCACATTTTTTCACATAGCATGAAAATGATGTACAGTCATAAGCTGTACAATAATTCATATTGTAGATAATTTATCAGGCTACATGTCTGCGAAGTTTCAGTTTCATTATGCTCATAGCTTTAATATAAAGATACTTTTAGTGGAGTAGGGTAAGGGGTGGAGGATCCTACGGTGGAGGATCCTACGGTGGAGGCACGTGTTAAAGCATAGGGAATTCCCATTCTTGTTACTTTCTTATTGTTTGCTGCGTTATATCTTTGCAGCCAATTGGTCTTATGGGTTGAGTGATATATCATTCTCTTGGGAATTTATGTGGTTCTAGATAAATGTGAAGAAGATTTTTTAAAATTAATTTAATCAATTAATTAATCAATTAAAACATACTTAATGCACACATCCTCATAGACAATGCATTGCAGGCATCAAAAATTGTCACATGCAATTTTATAACAATAATTGTCATTTTTTCGCCGCATGCATGTAAATACACAATTAAGTCGTAACATATAAATTGCAATAAACTTTGTTTGAGTTGTAATCCAAGCGTAAAAGACAGGATTTCTGCACTTTTTGCACTATTTTTTCTTCTTTTTTGATACCCTGTAGCGCGTTTAGAAAAAAGAATTTTGTATTACAAGTTTATATTTTTTAGAAGCATAGCGTCTTATTTACACAATCCACTATGATTCATTTCATTTGGTGAAAAGATTAAGAAATTATTCGCCGGTAAAATTGTGAAGTTTTTCAAACCATTGTTTTCCTGTAACACTCTGTATAGCCTATATGACACACCTTATACAGACACAAAAATATGTTAATCATCCTCCTTTCAATTTCTGCTTTCAATATATATATACTTTTATACATGTCTGACTTACTAATAAGAAACTAGAGATGTTTGATTGTGACAATGTACCTTTCTACAATTTGTTGGACATGTAACGCATTTTCCACCCAACACATGACATGTGGCCATAAGTTAAGATGGTTAAAGCAAGTAGGGGAGACCGGGGACAAATGTAACACGGAACAATTGTAACAGAGGCTCCCATTCCTAGCAGAAACGCGCTATAAACTTAAAATTTGTAGAGAGCACGCGCATTTCATCGCTCCACATGCTGTATGAATGTTAGCAGATTCAACGGTTCGTGGAACTTTCTACAGCAGAAAAACCGTTTTTTGAGCAGGAAAGTAATATTTCACATTACCCATTGTTTTTCTTCTGGACAA
>CALNVZ010000641.1:5817568-5831698 GCA_940671915.1 Paracentrotus lividus | reverse complement strand
CTCCGTTGTTGGCTGTGAGCAGAATTCTTGAACCAAGCCATAAAATGCACTTTTAATGAACTCTCCTATAGTAGATTGGTAATTCATGCTAACTAAAATCTTTACCTTATTAAAATCTTCATAATTTTACTAACGCGCCAAATGAACTTAATTGTTATTCCTTTACGTTAAATTTGCACTTGTACATTTTGACCTCTGCTGCTCCTTTTCTTACGGTGAACTGATTGCACACCAATGCTGGCATTGCGTCACACACTCCGACGTATGGCTACGGGGCACGTGCGCATCAACGTAGCCTTGCGTTCTGCATGTACAATGCACGCACCGCGTCCTGGGTCAACTTCTGCGATTTCCTGACCCGTTCTGTTAGTAAGGCATTGTATTCCTGCACGTCGTACTTGCCACTGTACCTGCAAGCGCACCTTCCGCTGCACGCAATTTTCTACGAAATCCATCGTCATGGTGTTGCACGTCGAAAGGTACGGCGCAGTTTGTGATACCGCCGGCATTGCCTGGGAAAAGTTTTGTTGTTTTGTATTCAGTTTACGGTATTCACTATTATTAATTTTTCAAAGGCCCAGAAGCCCCAGATCTAATCGTACTAGAAAAATGCTTAAATCCTTTAAATAAATTGTAGTTTCAACCATTGATATGACAAGGAGAAGATGAGGGACTAGTACGAGCGAGAAGCGATTAGAGTCAGTAACGACGGTTTATAGGCTAAAATTCTATAATCATGCATCAATGGCCTTCGTTAGAGATATTTGGTGATGATAACGATTAAATCATAAATTTCATCGTCATTATGGCCCAAACGACCAGTGATGTGAATATTTGTGATGATAATGCCCCACGCAGTATCATTACTTGTGATGGCCGATGTTTAATACCAAAAATCTTGGAAGACTGAGATATGATGATGATGATGATGATGGACGAATGTTTTCGGCTGTGCTGTTTGCTGCTCGTTATAATGCTGATCCGTTGCGTCGCGTTCGGTGATAATACAACCACAACATAATTTATGAATTATGGTCATGCGTTAATGACCACGGTAATATGGTAATACATGACAGTTATTTGTCCCGAGCCATTCATGGCGAGATGTAGTGGCGATGAAAGATAACGATAGAAATGATGCAAGCCACATTATGAAACTAATAATATGGAATACAAAAATTATCACAGAAAATTAACAAATAACGATCCATGATTTCACAATGTCGATTCAGCTCTAAACCATAGACATTGAATTATTTATTTGAATATTCCCCAACGGTAGGCATTAAACCAAATACGAAAGGTAAGTACATGCACACATTTAACATGAATGCCATTAAATTCAACGCACTACTGAGGTGAGAAACGTGTGGGCGTTTGGATTCTATAAAATTAACCAATAAGCATTGCCAGCAAAATTACATGGAGTGTTGAAAGTAAATTGATGCCCGTATACAGTTCTGTGTCCAGAATAAAAGGTACACGTTCGCGAACAACATTTCTTTATAAGTGCTGCAAGGTTACTATCAAACGTCGTATTTTTGTGTTTCTTATTAAAGCAGGAATACTCACTACTTTCTTCTGCCAATTTTTTCCATCACATTTCGGCTGCAGTATTTTTTGGAGATATGACTAATTTTCTACAATCAAGAGAAAAATCCATTTTTCACACGCCGTCAACATGCCCCTTTGCTGTACGATTCTCGCATTATGCACCGTGAATTCAGCGCCTCCAGAACAAATTAGAAGACTGCGTAATTTCCATTTGTTCCTCGTTCGCCCCCACAACCAACTTAGCAAAACTTTGTTTACAAAAGCAAATATATATACAGGACAAAGCGCATCAGCAAGAAAAATACTTTTTCGCCTTTAACTTTGGTACCACAAACCACACTATCATATGACAAAGATTTCCACACCTAAATATTTTTTTCCCCGACTGCTTACCACTTTTTTTGAACACCAGACTGCCTACAACTTGAAAACTTTTACGATACAGTTCTTGCAGTAAAAAAACAAGATGAATCCTTCGACCGCGCCGCCGCGTCGAAATATATGCCTTCCGCAATGCCAGATCAGAAAAATATCGCCACATTCATCTATTCCATTTTTGCTTTCATAGAATGACATTTTTGACCTCTGTGACACCAGACCTAATCAGACCATGCCTTCCTCTGGTGCATAGCATACTACCCCTTAAATTTGAAGCTTACATCTTAATTGGTTCCCGATGGACAAACTCAAATACATGGATTTTCACATCTTGACCTCTGTGCACCTTGATCCTTTGACCCTATAATCCATAATCTAATCAGATCATCTTTCCCATCGGCGGTACATTACTACACCTTAGGCTTGAAGGCTCATATCTCAATGGTTCTTGAGATATCGCGATAACGAACTCACATACATAGAATTTCACTATTCTTTGACCTCCGTGACTTTGACCTTTGCACCCTACATACTCCAAATCTAATCAGATCATCTTTCCTATGGCGGTACATACTTCTCCCCAAGCTTGAAGTTGATATCCTTCACAGCGTGGTTCTGAGATATCGCAGATAACGAGGCAAGCGCCCGGACGTATGGACGCTACAGGACGTACGGACGCGCACTAACGGACGGACGGTGACAAACCCGAAAACATGATTGCCTCCCGGCCTTCACCTTCGGTGAGCGGGAAAAATGTAGGTGCGAAATATTTTTTGAACAATAATGTGTGCATGTGGTAATAAATTAAAGCTAATGCGGCGGTCCACCAACTCGTCGCTAGGCTACGGGGCACGTGCAATCAACGTAGCCTGCGTCATTGCACAATTGCTCACACGGTCCTGGCCGTAAACTTTCTGCGATTCCTGCGTTTCTGTGGCCAAGTGTATTGAAAAACTTCCTCGCCCCACGTTCGTACACGCAACGTTGCCTGCGACGAGAGATACCATGCCAGCTTTGACGATTTTTCTAAACGCAAAATCCAGCGTAGGGAGTTGCACGTCAAAGGTACGGCGAGTTGTGGACCGCCTCTTAAACGATGTTATCTTCGCTAATCGCGCCTTTGATTCTGTATACTTTGCTTTCGCTTAAACAAAAGTTATGCTAACTTTTTTGTGCGCACGAGCGATACAAAATTCGAAATTGCGCACTTTTATTGTTCTGGAGCGCTCTTGATGGGTGCTTAGTTTTATCAACATCTTTGTGGCCATTTTATGTATGGACCACGTTGTACTTTGTTAAAATATTGCTCCAAGAATTCACGGATTAATGCGTTTCTGCCAAAGAAATGGCTACTTTACTTCCACATTTGGTATGATAGATCCATAACTAACATCTAAGTCCAAAATGGATTGGAATATTAAGCTCTTCATAATAAGCTTTACGCTTTTTAAAAAGAATCAACAAGATAAGTCAAGTTATTCTTTACCATTGTTTATAGGTATCAGCTACAGTTTGGGAATTAGTCGTATTGCTTTTGTTTAATAATGAAACCATAGAAGCACGAATAAATAAATAAAAAACAAGGGGTAATAAAAGTTACTATATGCAGGCCATAAAAAATCGAACCCTTCCTTTTCACTTTGCTAGCAAACTTTTTTCCGCAAAAGAAATGCGTTGCAAAATGAATTAGGGCGCGTCAACTAAATTTGCCAATATTACTTTTAGTAAGCAGAAATATGTTACTACGATGCGTCAATTCTTTTATTATAAAGCGCCTTTAATTTCAAGTACCCCCCCCCACTTTCTCGGTTGTAGTTACTGTTTATACAACGCAGTACAACTTGATCCGACATGGGTCTTTGGGAGGATTAAAAAAAAAAAAAAGCCAGCAAAAAAAAAATCAAACCAAAGACAGAAATTATCTAAGCAAGGATTATTTTCTATGATTTCATTGAAGATATCAAACATTATTATTTTCCTATTAATACATTTCTTGAGGAAAGCCTGCCGCCAAGATATTGCGATGTAAGCCCTTACTGCGCCAAATAAATTCTATATCACATGATGACTGACCAGAGCGGGTCACTGGACTTTCACTACATGATCATTTGCGAAACCAATAATAAATTCGAAACGCAAACAATTGATATTTTAATGAGCCATGTGAAATTGTGTTGATACTTTTTCGGACTACAGCCAGCACACGAAAATAATTATAATAAAAAAAAAAACAATTACACGACACAAAAGAAAGATAGAGGTATTATTGTTTATTATTATGTTTGTTTATACCATTTCTCTCTCATCCCCCCCCCTCTTTCTCCTCCTCCTCCCTCTCTCTCTCCTCTTCCCTCTCTTCTCTCTCTCTTCTCTCTTCTCTCTTTCTCTCTGTCTCTCTCTGTTCCACTCTCTCTTCTTTACACTATAGTAACCCTAACTTTTTTTCTATTTTCTTACCTCGTATTTTGTTGTTATTTTAAGGTTTAACAAATTGGCTTTTTCCGTTTAATACCAGTTTTAAGTATTATCATGATTATTGGATAGTTACGGATTTCGCCCCACCCCTCATTTATCCATTCAGATCCATTGACAAAGCCTAACGATCGTGCCCCCCCCCCTTTCCCCGCGCGGCCCTATCATTTTCTTTTTCTTCTTTCTCCTTTCTTTTCCAAAAGAGTTTTGTACGTTATGGACAGGAATTCCCCCAAGGACAGCTGCTAAAAAGGGGTAATCCCCTAGCGAGGTGACGCTTAATGTCCATGTTCTATTAGTAAATAGCAAAAAAGGAGTGCTTCCAAAGTCACTGGCCTTAGCTCGCTAATTGCGCGGATAGTATACTTGAATATTATTTGAAAATTGAGCATGCACTATTTAGCAATGATTACCTCTACAGCCCATAAAAAAAGGCCTCGTTGCATCTCTATGGATAAAATAAGATTTCGCAGGATAACAACAGTCTGACATCAATACCACAATTCCAATTTTAGAAGGAAAGGACCGCGTTTCCCACGCTTGCATCAAAACCGTTATGGATAACACGCATGGTATTTCAGGCCGATACCAAAACAGATTACGCTCATATTGTCTTACTTTTCGCATCGGTCGACCCTCTGAAAAAATTGTTTGGAATAATCTAAGGAGCTTTATGAGGCTTGAAGCCATCGGAGGTAGCGAGGTAGTGCAGTTTTTATGGAGAATGATATTTGCATGCGTCTATTCAATTTATCATCTTCTTTGGCACGTGGAAAGGGTAGAGGAACGCAAGGAATTAAAAGGCATAGTACGGAACTAACCAAAAAGTGAGAGACAGATGAAAGGAAGAAGAGAGGATGAGAGAGAGAAAGAAGAAAGAAGAATGAAAAACAAGGACGAAAGGGTTAGATTGAGAGAGGAAAAAGCAAGATTGGGCGAAGAGATGTACGAGAGAGAAAACGTAATGTGAGAATAAAAGGGTTTTCGTTTCAAAGAAACGCGCGTTTGGAGAGGGAGGCGAAAGTGAATAATACATGAATACAGGGACGAAATTTATCATACGATGATAGGATTGGAGAAGATCAAGGGGAAGAATGCAGAAAGTATGTAAATAACATAGCGAAACGATAGAGATTTTGTTCCTTTCAATTGGTGAATTGATTGAGCCCCCCCCCCCCCACACTTCACACACACACACAAAAAGTATATAGGCGGAGATCGGGGAGAAGTTACACGGGTTCCAGTTGTTACAGTTCTCAGTGTGCTAACGTTGGAACAAGAGAGTGCGTGCAACTGGCAATCTATATACAGGCTACACATCAGCTTGTGATGAACTGCTGCGTCGTGAAGTTTCTTCCGTTGCCTTTATTAAAAAGTAAATCAACAAAAAACCATTTTTTTACAGTTCAAGTAAATTTTTACAAAAATTGACATTTGTAACTAGCTCTTACCAACTGAAGGGTACATGATGATAGTCTGGTATTCTTAAATATACAGGGTTTGTATCAATAAAACACGGGCAGTATTGCAAAAGTCTGTCAAATTATCGTTTCAAATTGTTGAGTCTATATTTTGCATGTTAATAGATGCTCTGAAGTCTTATTCTTCAAATGCCATTTAAAAATATTAAGCTTTGTTCATGCTATGAGCGCACACAGAACGTTTTGTCGGGCTCAAAACAAGGCTTGCCGCACAAAATGGAAAAAAATTGAGAAAATACGATCATCAGGACTTCTCTCATCAGCAGACTTACCTTCATAACTTTTCATTATCTTTGCCATTATTTTCAATTATGCTTTCGAAATTCATTTACAAAGCTATTTATTTACTTAAATTGCTTTTTTGATTTTTTTTTCCTTCACACGTTAACAATCAACCTGTTATCTTTACGCATTGAATATTCCTTTCAAAAAAAAAAAAAAAAAAAATTGTCCAACCCAATAAAGGGGCATTGTCGTTGGTGCCGTGATTATTTGATTGAGTTGTTGCTTTGTTGTTCGCTTTGTTTGATTGATTGATTGCTTGATTAATGGATTTATTTATTACATTGATCGCTTGATTGCAATGGAGCGATTGATAATGACCATTTTGAATGGCTTGATTCGGTTTGATTAATTCATTGTTTTCTTAATGATTGATTGATTGATCGATCACGTTTTGATATAATTGTTCAAATGATTTAGATTAATCGTGGACAATAATTCAATAGGAAAATCACCTATTTGGACATAAACATTATCATATCAGTGTAAAGTAACAAATCCAATCCGAATGGTAGTACCTGATTTCAAATAAATAATACCTTCTTTTTTTTCTTCTTTTTTTTGACACCTCAGCAAAAAAACTTCCGTGTTCGCTCAAGCATGAACGAAAACAAACAAAGCATCAATCAATTCAATCATACATTCATTCAATTAATCAATCAATTAAACAACCAACAAATCCCTTCTTGGGTTGATCTAAAGGACATTAAGTCTGAATGAAATATTTATTGCCAAAACAAAGATAGCACTATTAAAATGAACAACGAAAACAAAACAATTTCAAGTAAATAAATAGCTTTGTAAATAATTTCAAATCATAATTCGAAAATAATGGCAAGAAAAAGAAAAAGTTTAGAGAAAGACTCTGCATTAGCAAAAAAGTCGGATGATAATATTTCTCATTTTTTCCATTTTGTGCGCAAGCCTTGTTTGAGCCCCTACAAAACGTTCTGTGTGCGCTCAAGCATGAACAAAACTTATTATTTTAATTTTGCATTTTAAAGATAAGACTTCAGATCATCTGTTAACATTCAAAACTATAGACATCACAATTTGAAAGGATAATTTCTAAACAGACTTCTTCAAAACTGTCCCGTATTGATACGCCACCTGTAGCTACAGGTGTATGTCACAAATTATATCCCCGTAGCATGCCCTGACATTTCTGCCAATGACTGTGCTAACAGTTGATTTTGTGTGTTAACAATCACCCACGGCTATAGGTTGTTACAACAACCTACCCATGTCGACTTGTAACAACCTACCCCAATTTACATAACATTATGCTAAAATACATTTTGTTCTCAATTTCGGGTGTTAATATGTTCTATGTTCTTTTTATTACTTTTGTCTATGTCAAAGCTCTTACTTGCGGTTCTACTGTTAACGTTGCCAAGAAAACTGGAAAGTGAAACAAAAGCTATGCCGTATAAGAGATTTAACACACTTTCAAACTACCCCGTATGTCTACATACTGTAACAATTTACCCCGTATGGATTGTAACAACTCTACCCCGTATACGCGGTAGCGTTGTTAAACAAAAACAATTCTTCATTAATTAAGCTGTAGTTAATTAGTATTTACATGTTTTCCAGTTTTAGATGCCTCAAGTTTTAGCAAACACTTGAGGCTAAACTACCAGACCAAGATGGCAGTGTGTTGAGTTCTTTTCATTAGCAATTGCCTGGCCAAAACTGCTGAATTTCTGTAACGTCCAATCCCGGTCTCCCCTAACAGGCGGGCTTCTTAAGAAAATGGTAAAAAAAAAATCGGGCTAGCGCGATACTGTAACGGCTATAGAAAGAAAGAGACGGGATAGAGACGGAAGAGAGGAAAGGGGGAAGAGAAGGCGCGAGAGATGCGCCGGAAGGATTATAGATGAAAATCGAACGCCGTTAAAAAAAAATGAACGAAGAGAGCCAGGAAACAAACGGAAAAAGTCGGATGAGATGCAAGCAATAGCATAGAAAGAGAGAAAGAGGGACTCAGAGAGGGCAGCGAGAGGGGAATTGCCCAGCACTGAATTTTCTATTTTCTTCCAAGGTCATCCATCTATTCAAAGATATATGACAGTAGTCATCACGCGAAATCAATGAATAAATGATTGAAAGCTAAAACATGAGCAATAGTTTAAATGTCCATTGCAACTATAACTATTACTCCACCCACACTATTTCCAATGGGTGGGCGTCATCATTGCCGAGATATAATTGTTCTGAACAAAAGCGAATATAAACGCATGGCAATTAAAATTAAAATTCATTCTGAATTAAGGGTGTTATCTCACTTCGCGGAGGACGTCTCCGCGACAGAATTAGAAAAATTTCAGTTCTCCGCGACGCCATAAATAGTATTAGAGAACGTCTCCGCGACAATTTATGAAAAAAAATCCTCTCCGAAAATCACGCCGAGACGTCTCGGAGACGTTCTCTAACACTATTTATCCGTTTGCGGCAGACGAAATTTCTATTCTGTCGCGGAGACGGTCTCCGCGAAGTGAGATAGCACCTTTAACAAACTTATAATAAATGAATCTGCAAAAACTATTTATAGGAAAATACATGTCTAGTCGATGCAGTTAATGAGCCGAAAAAGCTTTGCAAATTAGGGAGCCACCATCCGTCGCGTGGTCCCTCTTCCAAACTTCCGTTCTTTGTGCGACATGTGACATATGTTTTTCAAAAAGCGTGACATCTCAGCAAATTAAAAATCAGTATTTTTTTTTATTTTTTTTTCATGTCAAGGAAACAATCTGCTACATGCACTGACAGTTTCTCAGGATTTTCAATTCTATCACAAGAGCCTCAGACTGACTTCCTAAACTTTATCAGTAATGTTTGTAGGAACGATGCGTTCGCACGGATCGCTGGAGTTCGTAAAGATTCGTAGATGGCGTTTATTTTCTTACAGCTTTCATGCGACGTTCTTACGACGTTCGTACAATCGTCTTACGGAAAGCGAGTTCCGTCCGATGTTGAAACAAACCTTGGACCATCGACCAGTCTTCGAATTTACGAACGGTCTGCGAACGGTTGTTTCGTATGGCTTTTTTGTGAAGTTTTTACGAATTTCTTACGAATTCGTGGGCACGTTGTCTTTAACCGTTCGTATATGGCATTTGTGACTGAGGCTTAATAATTTGTAAAATGCACGTGTTTTTTTTATCATATTCTGTTCTATCATTTATACAGGGCCTTCGATTTTGTTTTATTTGGAATATCGTTTACAGATAAAATTGTCTCCAATAAAAGTCACTATATCCACACTTTCAATTAAATCAATTGTATATAGAACATACACAATGATACACTTAATATCTGTCCGTCTTGCAACCCCGACTCTTACACCAAGATGATTCAGAACACGTCGTAATATTAATATTCTTCAATATTTTGAAGGTCAGAGGGATACGTTTGCAATTGCTTACATAAATATTGTAATTACATATAATTTAGCTATACGAACCAACATTGGATTTGTATTTGAGCCTGCAAAACAAATGTAAGTGATTGACAAGATTTCATATATTTCAATATATATATACCAAATACTTCCAAGTGCGTAGCCTGTTTGAATGTTCCCTGAAAACAAGTAACCGTTTCGGTAGCTGAAGCTAGATACAAATATTTTTGGACATAATTGTTTGCTCAGTCGTGCATGTTTTCCAAGTTCGTGTCATGCATCCTGCGTGGAGCGGCTAGCCAACTCCCACAGTGAGTCCTTGCGTTTCGACCTGCGAGTGTCGCAAGAGTAACGACACCTCCTGTCGGCCCGGAACGCGTGCACGTTCTTGCGTCTGACGCAAGCATTTGCTGCGAATTCAGACGCAGAGAGGACGCAGAGGGGACTGGTGCGAAGCCGACGCATGACCAGTCAAGGCTGGCACAATGCTCATGATTGATGATAGAGGGTTTTCGAATCGTGTCGACGTGCTGCCTGAAGAAATTTGAGAGGTAAAGAATAGAACCTTTTGACAAACAATTATAATGTGCCTTCTTCACGCGTGACGCTCATACCTCTCCTATACTCGTTGCAGAGGACTGATCGCCTGAGACGAGGCATTTCAAGTTCTCAAGACTAGTATCCGCATCTAAAAGCTGCACGATCGTCACGCTTGAAGAAGCCACCTTCATCGTAATAATTATTGGTTAAAAGCTTTCATTCTTTTCCTCTCAATTCCCTTCAAAAGGTACGTCGATACAATCCAAAAACTCCATAATAGGCCTAAAAGAGTATCTATAAATATGATATAGGTGACGTTTATCGGGGCGACGCATTTGGGCCTGGGCATCGATTTTGGGGAGATCCTTTGATCTATAAAGCAGAGATGATTATTATTGTATGAAATCATGCATAATCACATCGTGATTGAACCTCGGATATGCGCTGTCTCGGGAAATCATACCTGTGTTCATAACCCCGATAAAGTATAAAAAATTGTGCTACCCTGCATGCCCTACAATATTTCCTTGTTTGAGCGATCCAGGCGTCGAAAGAGATTCATAGAATTTATATGGCTGTGCATATTAGCAGAGTTGGAACGATATTTAAAGGGGAATTTCACAATGGAATTTGATTGATTTTGTTCTTTAAAAGCAGAATACAAAAAAATATTATTGAAGGTTTGAAGAAACTACCCCCCCCCCCAAAAAAAAAAAAACAACAAACAAACAAACAAAAAAACAACAACAACAAAAAACGAAGTTATTTGAGTATTGTAAAGTTGTGTTTTGTGACGTCAGTTGCGATCTTATCTATTATGTAGGCCCTATAATGTAGATTCCATGCATTGAGAATTTTAATCATAATAGTTCACTTAACCTTTCGATATAGCACCAATCCTACGTCAATAACACTCCTATGAAAATAATACTTGTATTTCCTCATCGAGAACCATGAAAAAAGACAAATTTTGTGT
Source organism: Paracentrotus lividus (assembly GCA_940671915.1). Taxonomy (NCBI): domain Eukaryota; kingdom Metazoa; phylum Echinodermata; class Echinoidea; order Camarodonta; family Echinidae; genus Paracentrotus; species Paracentrotus lividus. The sequence continues at coordinate 5,820,612 of CALNVZ010000641.1, read as the reverse complement.
ATCTAACTACACTATATTCATGATTGATATAATTTATAGAGTATCAAAATGAGTGTGCCCGCATAAGACCTATCCTCTTTCACCATATCTTTATTGAACATTATACCACAAATTTCATTTTTGTCGGTGATTTAGGCTATTGTGCAGGGATAAAATATATCTGTATTGTATATTAATATGGCGTTTATATATTATAGAGAGACACACTGAATTTAATAATCGAAAGAAGATAAATAAATTGTATTATATTCCCACATGTTAGTTCTGACTAAATTTTCGACCCTCACGAGTCTTCATCAGGGTAGAAAAAACGTGAAAATTTAATATGGAGCTCTACTACATAGTCAATGCATGGAGAAAAATATTTTGAATATGAATACTTTCTAACTCAATTTTAACTTTGTTTGTATACCCTGAAGAAGACTCGTGATGATCAAAAAATGAGTTACAACTTTAAGTGTCTTCGTTCTATTATTTTATTATGTTTTTCAGTGTGTGTCTCTCTCTATACTCTTACTTTAAAAACGCGGTTCTATGTAAGAATATACATATAAATATATATGTATATCATACATATCGCGTTAATGAACCTTGAGCGGCAACCAGGCGGGCAATCGATCAATGCATCGGTATCAGTTGAATATACAATAAACACGCCGGTTGTCTGCGATCGATATGAGTTATGAGAATAAATAGAGCCGCGTACTAGATTCTATCACACGTATGATCGGAAATAGAAATCGTAGTAAAACTGGTTGGCTGCTCGAAATTATTTAAGCTTGAAATTCATCGCCTCCAATCCTTGCATGCCACTGACAGACGCTCTGACTAGATTTTGACCCGAAAAAAAAGAATAAATAAAATGGGGAAAAAATTGTGTTACTGAGAATCGTGTTACTTTTTACGACTGGCAAAACAGTTATTGTGAACACTTCCAAGTGAAAATGCATATTATCCTAATAATAAAACAGTTCTCTTTTTTTTTTTTTTCTTTTTTTTTTGCCCATGATTTCATTTTTTTTTCCTTCTTATTTTATTAAACCACCCTTTGTAGTCCAAAAAATTCTAAATTCAGTTTTGTAGCATTTGTATTAAGCGTCAACTCTGTTCAGAAGAATACATAATGCCTTTCGTACATATACATGTATAAATAGAAGGGGAAAAAAGCTAATGTGTCAATAATGTCTAGTATTCATTCATTTACATTTTTATATGCGTTTTATTCTCCATTTTTAGTCCATTTAGTTGCATGTGTAATGTATGTGCAACCCGCTTTATAACATCAAATTGAAGTGTATAATGTACTTTTTTTTTTTTAGAACTTTGAATATGCATCAATCTTCTTTGATCACAAAAATGTCGCCGAAGTATTATTACAAGCAAACAGTCTAAGAACAGGTACATTCACCAAATCGTTTTAATCCAATGTTTATCACTAGTTTCAACGGATTAATCAAATCAGTACGGGTTCACATACAGGTTTTCACCAAGTTTCAAAGTATAATGATAATAATAATAAACTGTTTCTTATATAGCGCATATGCCTAATCAATAAAAACTGCTCTATGCGCTTTCCATACAACTCTCCAATATTACACTACAAGTCACTGAAGGAACGACAATTTAGACATTTTTTTGTTATTGATGTTCTTCTTGTTGTTATTGACGATTTGTTTTATTTTTGTATTTTATCTTTTAAATACTAGTAAATGTAATAGGGCTACATTATCGTGTTAACACGATATATGAAATAAAGAAGTGTAGCAATACAATATTTGTCAACTTATATCAATACAAAAATAAAGTACATGAATAATTGGGTTTTTAAAAAAATGATCCCAGCTGTAAAGAACGTAGTTTCCCACAGTGTGTTGTAGTACTCGACTGTGCCAAAACGCTCGAATTTAACAGTGTAGTGATGATTTCACACTGTGATAATATTGGTTTTCCACACAGTGTTCACATGGTGGTGTTCGGTTTCAAACTGAATTTACCCCCTCAAAACGTAAGGACGTGGTTCACAGTGTTAAAACGCTCGAATTCGACAGAGTACAGAAAATGTCATAACGTGTTCGCAATGTGTTCACAGTTAATTCACAGTGTACTTACATTGTGGTAAGCATTGTGTTCACACTGTGTGACACTGTGTTCTTTCCAACAGGGTTTGCGTGAGGATGTCAGCTTGGAAGTATTATTTTACGAAGGATGGAAATAACAATTAAGGCTAGAAAAGTGTTACAACAGTCAGTCTGTTAATGCCTATATGGATACAGCTTAGAGAGAGGGAGAAAGAGAGAGAGAGAGAGAGAGTGTGTGTGTGAGAGAGAGAGAGAGAGAGAGAGAGAGAGAGAGAGAGAGAGAGAGAGAGAGAGTGTGTGTGTGAGAGAGAGAGAGAGAGAGAGAGAGAGAGAGAGAAAGAAAGAGAGAGAGGACCATCATCCTTACCTTAAATCGGAATATTTTGCACACATTGAAAGCATAAATCCAAGCTTAATAACATCACATCTGATATGTATATCAAAGTATAGCTTCACATTGTTTATCCTAAATATAGCATTCTACAGCATCCCTGGAATTACTGTCACGACTGCTGAACATACCAAACCGATCCGGAATAAAGTGTTCTAGACTGTTTAAACATTTCGGCATCAGTATAGTACAGCTGATATTTCGAATGAAAAATCAATTTTGTGCTTTGCTACGAGGTATCAACGAAGCGGAACCGTAATTGATATGTTTCCATAACATGGCATAAATTATAATTCGACACAGCTACAGCCTCAAAACGATCAACATTCCATTATCATGAGCTGATTCATAAACTGTAGGCTTATATATATATATATAGTAAATAGTGGTAGTATTTTAAGAGTTGTGATTGGTTGAAATGATGTCACGTGTCATTCACGTTTTTGTTATAGGGCTATTTACTATAATAAATAGTGGATGCTCTATAATGCAACATTACTGACTACTGTGAAACTCCAATATACCTAAATTATCCCTCGTGCACCCTATTTCACCTCGGCCTACGGCCTCGGTCA
>CALNVZ010000641.1:5787176-5815881 GCA_940671915.1 Paracentrotus lividus | reverse complement strand
TCGTGTTGTTGTTGAGAGAGAATGTAAAGCTTTTCATTCTTTTCCTCCAATTCCCTTTCAAAAGGTACGTCGATACCAATCCAAAAACTCATAATAGGCCCTAAAAGAGTATCATAAATATGATATAGGTGACGTTTATCGGGGGACGCATTTGGGGCCTGGGCATCGATTTTTGGGAGATTTCCCTTTTGATCTAATAAGAGCAGAGATTGCATTATTATTGTACTGAATCATGGCATAATCACATGTGATTGAAACCTCGGATATGCCTGTCTCGGGAAACATACCTTGTTCATAAACCCGATTAAAGTAAAAAAATTGTGCTACCCTGCATGCCCTACATAATCTTCCTTGTTTGAGCGTCCAGGCGGATCGAAAGAGATTCATAGAATTTATAGGCTGTGCCTATTAGCAGAGTTGGAATCCTCAAAAAGGGGAATTTCACAATGGAATGAGTATATGTCTTTAAAGCACAGAATACAAAAAATATTATTGAAGGTGAAGAAAACTACCCCCCCCCCCCAAAAAAAAAAAAAACAACAAACAAACAAACAAAAAAACAACACAACAAAAAAACGAAGTTTATTGATATTTGATAAGTTGGTTTTGTGACGTCAGTTGCGACTCTTATCTATTATGTAGGCCCTATTTAATGTAGATTCCATGCATTGAGAATTTTAATCATCAATAGTTCCACTTAACCTTTCGATTGTATAGCACAATCCTACGTCAATAACCACTCCATGAAAATAATACTATGTATTCTCCTCATTCGAGAACATTGAAAAGACAAAGTTTTGTGTATCTAACACTACTATATTCATGATTGATATTAATTTAATAGAGTATCAAAATGAGTGTGCCCGGCATAAGACCTATCCTCTTTCACCATATCTTTATTGAACATTTATCACACAAATATTCATTTTGTCGGAGTGATTAGGCTATTGTGCAAGGAGATAAAATATATTCTGATATTGGTATATTAATATGGCGTTTATATATTATAGAGAGACACACTGAATTAATAATCGAAAAGAAGATAAATAAATTGTATTATATCCCAATGTTAGTTCCTGACCAAATTTTCGACCCTCAGAGTCTCATCAGGGTAGAAAAAAACGTGAAAAATTTAATATGGAGCTCTACACATAGTCAATGGCATGGAGAAAAATATTTTTGAATATGGAATTACTTTCTAACTCAATTTCTAACTCTTGTTTGTTTACTTGAGAAGGACTTCGTGAATGAATCAAAAAATGAGTTACAACTCTTAAGTGTCTTCGTCCTTCTCATTATTTTTATTATGTTTTTCAGTGTGTGTCTTCCATACTACTCTTACTTTAAAAACGCGGGTTTCTTATGTAAGAATATAAGCAATAAATAATAATATGTATATCATCACACTATCGCTTTAATGAAACCTCTGCAGCGAGGCAACAGGCGGGCAATCGACAAATGCATTCTATCAGTTTAGAATATAAATTAAACACCGCCCGTGTTGTCTGTCCGATCGATATGAGTTTATGAGAATCAAATAGAAGGCCGGCCGTAACTAGATTTCTATCACAACGGGGTTCATGATCGGAAATAGAAAATCGTTCAGTCAGTAAACTGGTTGCGCTTCTTCGACAATTATTTAAGCTTGAAATTCATCGCACTCCAATCCTGCATGCCACATGACAGACGCTCTGACTAGATTTTGACCCGGAAGAACAGGAAAAAAAGACATAAATAAAATGGGGAAAACAATTGTGTTACTGAGAATCGTCGTTACTTTTTACGGATTTAGGGCAAACAGTTATTGTAAACACTTCAAGTGGAAAATGGGCAATTTTATCTATTAATAAAACATCCTTCCCATATCACCTAAAAACCCCCTCAATCCACAACTACATTAAGAGACCAAGGCACCGAGAAATCCAAAGCTAAATAATCGAGCAAGCCCCAACCATATGCATGCTTATTATGCAATCATTATGATATGTGAACTCCCATATTAATTATCCCTCAGTGCACCCTATTTCCCTCGGGCCTACGGTCCCTCGGTCAAAAATGGCTGCCCTCGGATACCTATTTAGTATTTGTCGTGATCAAAATCCAGTACTGTTGCATGGTGGCTATGCACTTTTATATAATATGGATCTTTTGACTGGCCCGAGGAGTATACCAGCTGTATTTCGCCAAAAGTTCTTACATATTTTTCACTGGTCCGAGAGATTGGAACGTTATGGGGTAATATGGGTCCTTAAATGTACAACAATGGGGCTCCTACATTTTTTTTTTACGCTCAAGTGGGACTCGTTTAAATGAATCACCCCGAAGTGAACAGTGAAATCTCTTTTAATTTCTAAAATATGGTTCCCCAATCGTTCAATATAACAAATTGTTCATATTCATGTTCGTCTAAGGTGCCATAGGTACCATGACAGGTATGGGCTAGCTGTGTATATGGGCACACATGACCAAATGTTCGGTGACCGGTCTCGACCGGTGACAGAGTGGACCGGTTGTGTGAGGCCACATTAATGTGTTCATGATGAATCTGTTTACGAGAAAATCTAATCGTTGCGTTGGGAGAGCATTCTGATAGCCGGAACTTCTCTCTTGAGAAAAATTGCTGAAACGCATCAGGTAGTATACACTTAGCGGCATTGTTACACCGAGTAAAATTATGATATTCCAGAATGCTATGGCGAAAGAGTATATTGAGCGGGTTGGTGGCGCCTCCAATGTAAAAATCGCCCACTACATGTAAAATGCCCGTCAAATGTTCACAAACACCGTCAGACCAAAATGGTAAATTGCGACCTCAATTCATAACATAAAAACGGTTTTACGAAATTGTAAAAAATGCTCAAATGCAACAACGTCAATCCACAAAGTTAAAATGCCCTCAAATGTCACAACCGTCACCACCAAAGAAAAATGACCACTGACCACATGTTTATAACATGTCGACACAAAATGTAAAAAGTTTCATTTTAACACTATAATGTTCTTGAAATTTCAACACGCAAATGTTAAAAATTTTCCTATGTCAATTATAAATGCAGATGTGAACAATAACTTTCACCCACCAACACCGCATAACCGTTATAAAACGGGAGTGTCCAGTAACAAGATTTATAGGTAATGTTTACAACTATCTGGCTAAGCCTGTGTGTAAAATCGGGCATAGATCAATAAGGATATGCGTATGTAATCACCATTAAAACGGCACATTTTAAAAGTCATCAGTATCCCTTTTTTAGGATATAAACTGAGCAAAAATGGGTAAAATTCTATATGGAGGCATTGTTATTAAAGTGTTTATTTTGTGGTTGATGTTATTAATATAGGCAGCCCTATTCATTCAATCTGGAGACCATGTTTTTTTAACCGGATAAATAAAATATGGAAATGCCAACTCCTAAAGTCTTTAAATCACAACATTCAAGACAGTGCAGGGATCAAGGTTCTCAAATTTATAGTGGCGTTAAACAAAGCCTTTTTTTCCTATGAAAAACTATGTCCAATCTATGCACATAAACTGTCATGACTATGGTGGTAGTTAGGAGTCCTGAAAATTCGGCAAGAATCCCTATGATAGGGGGGTGGGGGAGGCGGACGTGCATGTCCACGCTGTTCTAACCTTTCTCTGCAAGAGCCTATGGGGGAGGGTTCGTTTCGCATGAAATGGACGCTTTGCCACACGGTTGGAAAGCTGCATACGGCATAAACACAAGGCCCATAATAACCGTAGTATTGCTTTGAGATTAACGAAGTTTACCAATTTTGCACCCAAAAAGGAAAAAGAAAGCCACAAAATGGTTGGCATCATATTTGATAATTCCATACCCCGTCTTTTTATCTAATCTTTGTTTTTAAACACTAATGAATATAATACAAACATAATGAATGATGAACATAATACATCAACGTATAAGAAAGATTTTTTAAAATCTCATACTATGTATATGGCTTATAATTCGTAAATGAACATTTTTGTTCCCAATTTAGCAACATTCCTCATTGTATAATAATGTGAATGAGTTTAATCATTTGGGTGAGTTAAGACAATTAGTGGTTAACAATTGAAAAACTTTTTACAATTTGTGGTCAACAAGTTAGAACATTATGGTCTTTTCACATTTATGGTGAATGTTGTGATTTGAGGGCATTTTTACATTTGTGGTTGATGTGTTGTTACATTTGAGGGCATTTTTACATTCGTGGTTGACGTGTTGTGACATTTGAGGGCAATTGAGGGCATTTTTACATAAGTGGGCGATTTTTACATTTGAGGGCTCAACAGGGGTAACCTCAATTTTTTGTATATTTAGTAAGCTTATAGTTTCATTTTGATCATACTAGCGTGTAAGGTCAATTTGTTGTAGTAAAGGGGTGCAATGTGGCATTGAATGCTTGCCTGACTGTGACGTAGCAACATTAGTGCAGGTAATATGGGCAGTCCGAAATGGTGGAAACGATTCTGATACTTAGTATTGGGATAAGGCATCAATCTCTTTGCTACCCTACTAAAAGAATAATGGATATGTGTCTATTATTTTTTTTCACCAAAATAGCTCCAAAATGAAAGTGATGTAAGAAGCACAGACGTCTTTCCTATTATGATTTAGATTTTGTACTTGAAAGTAAGATGAAATTTCGATAACAATTAAGATTATTTGTAAATACGTGAACTCCAACATGTCCAAAGGGGGAAAGTAAATAGATCAATAAATAGACCCACAAGAATAAGGTTACATAACATCAATTACGCTTTACACGATACTAACAAGTTTATAACGTTCATATTAAAAAAAAAACGTAACTTCTAATTAAAAAACATCTATCTAGATGCAGTTTTAAAAACGTCACTGGATAATAGCCATACTATTTTGTTGTCATTTTTGTTACTTTTTTATCTTCTTTTTTTGTTCGTTCTTTTTTTATTATCATTATTTAATATCAATCAAATGAGATAAAATGAACATTAGAATCCGATATATATGAAATATTGGCACATAGTGAAAAGCCAATGGGTTAATGAATGAGTCAACGTTTTCTGGTCGCATCTGACCTGTTAGACATGATATAGGACACAGTCAGACTAATGCACCCCTCTAAATGACGAGCTAAAACCGCCAAGGTCTTGTATACCTAACGCACCGATTTTGTTTGGTATCTATTGCCAATCTTGTGTCTGACACCTCTTTGTGACTGCCCTACCAGACTCTGGTCAGCGGATCAATAAGATCTGGGTGATGCGGAGGATAGAGGGATTAGCGGAACAAAGCCCCTTGCTACGCCATCCCGATTCAGTTAATCCCACTTAATCCCCCCCTATTCTTATCCCACAATAGACATGTCTATGGTTATCGTAAAACGCGGATCACCAGGCTATTTTAATCATAGATGAGGTCGAAAACATGATTGCATAATGCATAATATATTTATATGACCCCGGAGATGTTGAAATAGAAACCTTGCGGCAATGAAGAGGTCGGAGCTCAGAATCTTCGGCACATTTCTCAAGTCTAATTATTCATCATAGTACGATTAAAATACCATATAATAAGTCCGAAGATAAGTATTTCATAGATATATAGGCCTACTTCACCTAGTCTCCGCTCATTATTCATGACATAAGTTTGTTAAAGGTTCCAAATCAGAGTTTATGTTACACCTTGGGCTGTTATAGGCTTACGGGGTGAAAATTGTACATAGGGAACTGATAACCACGACTTGGTTGTTTAGCTTGTCATGTTGGTTTTACTTCAGTTCAAAATAAAAACACATTCAACTTCATATAAAGTTAAAACAAAAATAAGATTACGATACGGCAGGTAGCCCATTCAAGCTGCAACTCGTGTTGCTGCTTGTTTTTCACGGGACCTGTTATGATATGAAAGCAGAAAGAACAGTGAAGAATGAGACGTAATGATATACATTCGTCAACATTGGCAAATATAATAATTGGATAGCTTTGACCCGAGTGCATTATTGGATGTTGTAACATAATCGATTTCTTTTCAACTATTTCCTTGTACGAAACCGCATCAAATATAACACTTGCGGTGGCCTATTACAACCGTAAATTAGTCGATTCAATACGATTGATAGTGAAAAGGCCAGCGAAAACTATCGTCAAACATTATTCTGTACAACTTTGTGAAGTCATTCTTATTGCGGGTTGATTTGTAACATGTTATCACAAAAAGGAAGCCGTTTAAAGAACATTTAGTTATACACCAAACATATTCCATACAAGAGGATTCTTCTTTTTTTTCTTGTTCTTTTTTTTAGGGAGAAAGTTGTGTGTGTGTGTGTGTGTGTGTGTGTGTGTGTGTGTGTGTGTATGTGTGTGTGTGTCTGCTGGTGTCTGTGTATATTACTAACAGGACGTCTGTAGCTTTGTAAGGGGCTTTGATATACGTTGCTCTATAAGATGAATTTAATGCTTTATTCATTGACATAGACTGGTTGATATCACTATTCAATTTTCTTCAAAGTGAAATAGTTTCCTTTGAAGAAAACACTTCTTGTCATAATAAGTCTGCCGATTATACCTTGACTTACTCTTACTGTAGCAAAAGCTGGGCCTCTAAAACCGTATGATTATTTCCTTTTCTTCCAAATGGTATAGGTAATGGGGGATACGGAAGTATTCTTTTAGGGCTGTCTATATATCTTTTGGTCATCAATTTTCAGTCCCATAATTCGTCTCACGACTTGTCTATATCCGTTAGGAAAATTACTTTTCGTTGTGCCTCAAATTAATAATGTGGCAAGCAATTACTATCATGACTATCTAAATTATATTTCTCTCTTGATTTTCCATCTCGATGTCGGTTCTCGAACCCACCCCTTCTTTTCTTACCGCCCTCCCCCCTCCCCCCACACAATCATCATTCCTTCTCAAAACATTAAATGACACATGTGTCTCTTTCAAATTCTTCAATCTCATCCCCAAATAGAATCCGGGGGCATTTTATCAAAAGACTTGTCGGCCATTTTATCCGACAAATTTGCTCTCAGACATCAGATGCAAGCATTCAGTAGCTTATAACAGTTGTCGGATAAAGCATCCGACGAGTCCTTTGATGAAATGCCCCCCTGATCTGCTATCCAAAGCAAGGATACGATAAATGGGGAACTGTCACTCGATATAAATCCTGTCACAAGCAATGTATGGGGAAGTTTACAGTAGGAATTCGCGTGACAAACGACTCCATGCTTTTGTCTTAAACAGGGATGATTTAACGTGACGGTGAACTGCTTGTCATAACTAACATGAATTCCCTCATCGTTTTGCAAACGTAAACCAGTCAGAGTCAATTACATACGACATCATACAGCACACTCAAAACATGAAAACCTACTGTTAGAATAACAGATTATAAATCATGACCTCATGTTCCATTTCTTTTATTTCCGCCACACGAATTCGTGCTGGTCATGTTGAACGTACGTATGTTGCCTCGTCTATCAAACACATGATAAAAAAATTGATGTTATTTCGTGCATTCTACTTCGGATAAATCAATCTTTGATTATTAAAGGATTTTGTTTATGGTCGTTAATACTTCAATAATGTGTTGTGCAGTTTTTGATGAAGATTCAGAAACAATTTCACGTGTTGAAAAGAGGAGCAAACGAGTTGTGCAAAAAAGAAAAATAATAATAAGGAGACTTGCGGGCAAAAAAAACGACAGAGCGCCATCTATGTGTCTGATTGTTATGCAGAAGAGTGCACTTAACCACAACTTTGGTTAAATAATTCAAAACTTTGCCGTGATTGGTATATTCTTATGAATACTGCATTTTGATTGACTGTTGATCAAACATACCACGGTATGTTGCCATTGACGGCAAGTTACATAATAGTAACTTTTTGTGCACGGGGCCCTTATCATAATGTACAGTTAGATGCCACTTTATGGAGAGATCCTCAATGAATCAATGCAATGTTCCAATGTCCCCAAACCTACTAGGAAGACTTAAACCGGACGGACTTAGGAACAGACGTCGGAATCATACGATCTCCACCACCGAAGGTCCATTCTCTCTCATTTCAGCGCATGGTTACGAGACGTCACCTCTGTTTATTCAAATACTCTCCATTCTCTTATCTCCACGGAACCCAAGACCATGCAGAAACAACATCCAGATGTAAACGAAGATCGTTGGTGGGAACTCCGAGGAGAGTACAGCGATGTTAAGTCAGAGCGTCACACGTTAACGGATTCAGCATTCGATCTCCAATAGATTGTGCAGACCAACTCCTGGGGGGCATTTCATCAAGGACTTGTCGGACATTTTATCCGACAAATTTGCTCTCAGCCAATCAGATGCAAGCATTTCAGTAGCTATAACAGTTTGTCGGATAAAATGTCTGACAAGTCTTTCATGAAACGCCCCCTGATCAAGTCAGCCATGGGCCGATACAAACTTTTTATTTGAACTGAGGCGGATCTGCTACTTTATAACCAAAATTGCCAATTCGGAAAAGTTTGACTGGCGTTGTCATGTGTTCGCAAACCGTTTTGCAGACGTTCCATTCGGTTAGCTGTATTTTAACAACTGGTAAAACTTGGAGAAACATTGGAGTCGCCTTGTAATAGATTTTGAAATTTTGGACTACTCTAAATAAAAAAAAAAAAATTTTAAATATCGACCCAAACATTTTCATCAAACGAACAGGTAACGTTTAGGATGAACGCTAATGCATACAAAACTCCTGTAAACGATTCCCGAACGATTGGAAATTGTCAAATGTTTCCTACGGCCCAGGTCACATGTCTTGCGCTAAGTGTGCGTGCCTCGTCCAGTGAGGACGCCTTGACCAACAATGTGCATTATTTCGTTGTGTGTTCTAACATGTGAGATCTATACGTTCTAAGTGCACGCTGTCTGCGTTTTCCTGCGCTGGTCTTGCGTCGTGTGCATGTGACTGGTGTGGTATACACTTTCAAGAATAGCAACGCTGGGCATGCGTTCGATATAAACCTAATGCGTGACAGTGCCTTTAAATAAAAAGAGCAGAAAAAAACCCAAATAGAAAGTTGTTGGAAGATCGCATTGCTCATCTCACCTTCTCGAAGAACAATAATAGTTGGAAATTTGAAGCCGCTGTAAGAATTCCTTCGTCCATTTTGACTTGGCAATTGGAACTATATTGGCTAAACAGACGACGAGAATGCTCGGCAACAATGCAAGACTAATAATCGACAGTTTGATTTATAGAAAATCAATAGCGTAAGTAGCAGAATGACTGCATATCACTTAGAGATTGGCTATGATTGTTAGCCATTAGCCACAGCGAATTGCCAAATTGTATGTTTTAGATGTTTTTGGTTGTTTTTTTCGATTATTTCAAAATTCCCAAGTTTTGGCATAGAATAATATTAACATTTTTACATATGTGAATCGTGTAATGGTGCTTTTGAAATAAATGTTTAGAGTGCTCTCTCTTACACATTATTGAATGCTTTGACATCATGTCAGAGTCCCCACAGCTCGTATTTTAGCAAGCCTCCACAAAGTTATTTATTCTCTTTAAAGCAAGAAATAGGCTATCGATAAAAATCCATGTACCAAAAGACGAACAAAATTTAAGCACAATCGAACGGAACGGTTGGTGCGTGGTTGACCTCTTGGGCGCTCTTCAATCTGCCTTTGAGCCAGCCTGTGGTCAATTCCAGCAAACTCCTTGATTCAGGATATCGTTTATTTCACTCTGCAATAATTTGCTTTGGAATGAATAATATGTCGTTTGCACTGACGTCTTCGTTGATAGATGGACGGCAAAATGGGGGGGGCGTCGAGGGGAAATGTATTTTTTTTTTTATCGTGGCAAAAAATTTCCCACACCATAACAAGACTGTGTCTGCTGCATCTAATAATACCAGGATTTTTTTATTCAACCCACCGTTTAATCTTACATCTAAACACCAAATGGAAGTCGATTGCTTATGGAATCTACCCCCTCATGTAAATCAATTCCTATTTCATTTGCGCACTGAGATGGTACAATTTATTTTATAAATCAACAATTAAATCGTTTGGGACTAGCAAATGGGCCATTATCCTCTCTTTCTCGGTTGTATATATTCTCCCATGCTCGGTGTCCCATTTTGACAGGGTCTAAACAACTTTCTAAAGGAAAATAGGGTAAGGGCCGAAGCTTTGTCATGGCCTACTAACCTTCTAATTGTTGACAATGAAACTAAAAGCGATAATCCCATTTGTTGGATAACAGTTAATCTCAGACATATTTCGATGGATTGTATAAAAGAAAAGAAAAGAAAAAGGGGGAAAAAGAATACAAGCTGTCGTTAATGGACCTCGTATAATGACATTGATTAAGATTGTGGCTATTCGCATGGATCGCTTTAAACTGTTTACAGAATGATCCAATGATAGAGATAGATTTTTTATTGATTCTGACAAATTGATCAAGCAGGACGGAAGTTATGCTTGACTCTAAAAAGGACTCTCTAAAAACGTATATTGAGGCAAATGGGGTACTCAAAGGCCCTCTTTTTAGGCTTTAGCTAAATTTGAAATATGTAGAATTTGAAAACGAACAAAGCATCTGATATAGGAAGGCCTACGCGTTTTCTAATAATGCGTATGGGCATTTCCACGCCCCCCCCCCGCCCCCCCCCCCCCAAAAAAATATATATTGGCCGGTGTGATGTCAAGATTGTTAGGGCGGGAGGGGGGGAGTGTCTGGAAATCCCACGCGCCATGCGCACACATTAGCGTATTTGCCATCTCGGGCATTGAAATAATAATAGAAAATAATTGATAATAATAATAAAATCGCGAAGGTCTCTTCCTCAACAATAAAACACAAGCACTTGGACCTAGATTTGACATGTTGATCAATCAAAGTGAATCAATGAAAGAACCATTTTCGATGATAATAATTGAAAATTATCCAACAATCGACCAATCGCTCAGGTGGTCGGACCGAGTCAAGGTGGGGTCATTAACAAATCGATCTGTTTTGATCATTTGGACAGATTTCTATCAATTTAGATACAATTCCTTTTAAATATAGGTGTGGTTGTGTGGTAGAAACCTCGCATCTGTCATCAAACACCCACAAATGAAAAGAAATATAACCCGGGTAGCTATATTCGTGACAATGTGACCCAAAACTGGAATTGCCATCCATTGAGTTAGTTGCAGAATGCTCATCGGGTGGTTAAGATAATACTGTATGCCTATCACATTCGGGACAATACACACGTAGGACATGTAGCAAGGTCATTTGAAGGTAGGCCTATACGAAACAATAAAGGAGAAATATTATATAAGCAAGTTAATAAAGCCAGTCCGAACCAGCAGCCCTCTCAAGTTAATTGAATAACCCTTTTTTCTTTTAGAATATGTTTCTCACAAAACAAAGAAAATGCCCCTAAAAAATAAACAAATAAAACTATATGAAGGAATAAATATATAAATACAGAAATAAAATAAATTAATCCATATGCATTATTATAATTATAACGAAAAGGGCGATCAAGAGTTGTTTTACACTTATTAATAACAAAATTTAATGTGTGAAAATAAAATTGACCCAAATAAGACCGGTGCGTAAGAACAAATACAAATTAAAGGCGTGATGTCACTTTTCGAAAGTCACATAAGGGTCATTTTGGGGGTCGCCTTATAGCCACTCGAGTTAAAAAAAAAAAAGAAAGAAAAAAAGATTGAGGGTGAGGGGTACGGAGGGGATTTGAGCTGAGGTCAGAAAAATTATGATTTTATCAGCAATGTTCATGAGAGTCTATCCTAAACGGAAATTGAGTTTAATATTTCACCAAACTCGAAATTTTGTGTGATCTAATTTGGGTCGATGTGATGACTTTCCAATTCTACATTCTATCACGTTTTTCCTTAATTTTTCTTTTATTTGTTGTTGTTTAGTGGAATTTTGACTGGCATGATACTCCATGCTAAAAGGGAATTGATTTATTTTACAAACTCCAAAGTTCGTGTGGTCTAATTTGGTTTACTATAAACTAAATTTTTCCACGTTATCCTCAGTTTTAATGTGTTTGTCTGTTTGTTGCTTATTTATATTATTATGCTAAATTTCAGCGATTTGTCAGTATAATATATGAAACAAAAATAACAAGGGAATACAATTCGTTCTAAAATGACAGATTTCGCTCAGGTCATCATGGTCATGCAGAGTTTGGATACACGAATGGCAACATAATAACATGATATATGCACATGAATGCCAAGTACAGTGCTTTTAGGATGCAAGAAAATTAATATAAAGGCCTAGGACTAGGTAATTAAACAAGACTGTGTCAAATAAATTGCATGGTTTCAATAGTTCAAGAAGAATATACAATGTATAGTCATAAAGATGCGATTAAAGTTACCAGTTATAACACCGTTTATCAGACTTACATTAACGGGAAGGTCTGGACCCAAAATAAGCTGCTTTTATAAAAAGCAGAAAACTTGGAAAAACAGAATTAAAAAGTTTGAAGAAAATCGGACAAGTAATAAGAAAGTTATGAATATCTTTACGTGGCACACACACACACAAAAATGATCGCTATACCAAATTGGCAACACAGTCACAAAGCTGTGCAATTTCCCATGCATTTTCTCGTATTGTTTTACGATAAATTTTGACTTTATTTGTTAAGAAACTTTGGCCAAGATATATTGATGGCAATATGCTATTGCATTATATATTGTAAAATCAGCACCCCATCTAGAAATTAATGAAAAACACAGATTTTGACAGATTTTCAGTATAGAAAAAGAGATATTCCTGAATGTTGAACTTCATGAAAATTTTCACTTTTCTTTTGAAATGTCATTATAATTCTCATTTTATAAAATGCAGAGATGCAATAACATATTGCCATCAATATCTTATCCAAAGTTATGAGGAAAACAATTTCTTAACAAATAAAGTGAAAATTTATCATAAACAAATATAGATAATGAATTGCAAGTTGTGCTCCTGTGACATCACAGGTGTTTCCAATTTGATATAGCGTTACATTTTTTGTGCATCATAAAGATATTCATAACTTTCTCCTTATTATTAGTCCGATTTTCTTCAAACTTTTTTAAAATATGTTTTTCGCATTTTTCTGCTTGCTATTGAAGCAACTTATTTTGGGTCCAGACATTCCCTTTAATAGTATATGCTGATCTTGTTTCACATAATAGTCGCCCAATGGTGCAATTAATACATTCTACATGTTCTAATGATCTAATCTATCACGTCTATATTCATGTTTAATGGTTGCTGACTATTTATAGGCCTACATTTCAATATCTATTTAAAGATGCATTTATATACGGTGTACAATACAGCACTTATTATGAACCATAGATCTAGTATAAAATGGGCAGTGGTTATTTACCCCGGCTCTGCCCACATCATATCGATTTCCATTTACCTCATTTGGACCGAGTGTGGCGAAAAGAATTCGAACCCCGAAGCTGACAGTCCGCGATCTATCTGTAATACGAACAGGGGGCGTTTCATGAAAGGACTTGTCGGACGCTTTATCCGACAAACTGTTATAAGCTACAGAAATGCTTGCATCTGATTGGCTGAGAGCAAACTTGTCTGATAAAATGTCCGACAAGTCCTTAGATGAAATGCCTTCAGATATCCTCTTCACGTCACCCCTCCTGGCAAGTCGGCTAATACCCCCATATATACCACTGAGAATTTTGGAGCATCGTTCACTAATCGGACGCGTTTTTTAATCCTTCTGGTTGCCCACCGAGTGGTCTCATGTCAAAGTCTGATGGTCAGGCTTGTGTTTGACGTCTATCAGGACTTTGTCCGACGTGTTAGACGCGATGCAAAAATAGTCCGGTGAGGGAACGAAGCTCAGGCCTTAGTTCGCTATCGAACTGACCGGACACCATTTTCATTTTCGACCTCGAGTCAATATTGGATATGTGTCAGTCAGTCCGACGTGTATAAGATTCTATTGTTTTCAGCTGTCCGACGTCTCTGGCCGACATCTGATTAAATCGGGTGATCAGGTACTCAACTTATTGCAATTAGCGGTTTTTTATCAACTTTTCGAAAAGAAGTGTCGTTTTCAACCCAACTGTGGAATGTTGGTAGTATCGGGTCAATGTACGATCGATCTCCGAGTAGTGACTGATTAATTTGATTAGAGTTTGGCCGGTATCAGATAGATGTTGGAAGTGCCAGTTTAGAGTCAGATAGCCCCCAAATTACCCTCCGAAAGCAAATTCATGGTTTGGACAAGCCGATAAAAACGGTGGACAGATGTCGGGCAGATACCAGTCTTTCATCCGATTTCATGCGGATAATAAAAAAATTAGGGTCACCAAAACAGGCTCCTCGGGTGAGATTTCATCGGAACACATCGAAATTGCCATTTTGGGGATCAGGTGAGCTCGAGATGAGAGTCCGATTGTCAGTGGAATGGGGGTATCATAATTATCGCAGTTTACGTCTAAAATGTTTTTATCTGAGGAAGTTTGTTTACGTTATGTCAGACAAAAAATAATATTTATCGTCTATGCGGTGCCATTAAAAAACAATACAAAGTGTTGGTCAAGGGCAAAGATTTGATGCTAAAATCGAACAACACCACCCATCTTCACTGGCCTTGAAAAAAATATTATCAATCAATATAATATTATAATTTGCATGTCAAATTCCTCCTTCGCATTCGGCATTGGCGGATCCAGTCGGGGCGCAGGGGACGTCCCCCTCTATAATTTGAAAACCACGGCTGTACATGTTAAAACCCCGAAATTTCCGCGGCTCACCCCTTTATCGGACCGGGAGCCCCTCTATTTTCGAATCCTGGATCCGTCACGGTGCATGTCGGTTACATATTTTGGAGTGAAGTAACCTGATCTGTCTCAAGGCCTTTACAAAATGTTATGTGTGTTTTGGTATAGTGAAATGCAAGTTGATTACCATGATTATGTAGGCCCTACAATCCTTTTTGTAAACATTGCACACACTAATAACAACAGTGGAAATGCTCCAAAGGGTAGGCGAAAAAATGTTGTTTAATCAATACCGTACATTATTACATAAATATTATTCAATCATTCGTTCCAATTTAACATTTTTTATAGTTATAATACTATAAAGTGAGGATGCGTGTTGAGGTGTTATATCGGGTTTCATTTTGCCAAAAGTTTTAGCTGATGTTATTTTAAAGTTAATATGTGCTTTTCCCTCATTTCATTTCGAAATTATTCTCGTTTTGCCTCTTTTAGAAATTCGAAAAGATATGTTTGTTATTCCGACATCACAAAACGATTCTTTCATTTTGTTTAAACAAAGATAATCAAAAGTTAAATGGTGTGACGAAACTTCCCCCTCCCCATTGTCCCCAAAATCGAATGACAAAAATAATATTACATGCCTTGGGCGAGAGGTGATAGGGAGAAGTATTAGACCAAATTCTATATATATAGACCAACTGACTTAAAACAGATGGTAGACGAAACGGTTGTTGACCATCTAGTTATAGACCAATCAGCATGAAGATCGGTGGTAGACCAAAAGCTTTTAAATCGTTTAGATGAGCAGATTATGCCCGTCAAGAAATACGAAATTCCAACACGGATAGTACGATAAGGATATTATGAAAATTGAACTGTAACAATTCAAATAATTGAACAAAGTATTACCTATTTGGAATTCCTATAATCGAATCGGTGTCATACCCTTTCAATTCAATGTATTCGATTTGCCAATGACTACATAGTCATTTGTTCCTTATGCAGTGGTCACAATACCTCGTAGGCTACGGGGCACGTGCATGCAACGTAGTCTGTATTGCATCGTCCTAGTAGAATTCATGGTTGCATGTATGTTGCATGTAGCCGTCGTGGGCCAGTTTGTGAGATTCCTGTGTTTCTGTAGTAAGGGTCTTGTAAAAAAAAAAAAAAAAAAAAAAAAAAAAAAAACTGTTCATCGTCAACGTTACCATGGTTACCTGTTCGTTTGAAAATATATGTCTGAGTAGATTTTGTATTTTGTTTATTTAGGGTAGGTCCAAAATTTGAAAATCAATCACAAGGCGATTCCAATGTTTCTCTGCGTCTTACCAGTTTCTAAGAAACAGCTAATGAATGGAACGTGTGCAAAACATTTTGCGAACGCATGACAACATCAGTGAAACATTTCCAACTGCACGTCGTACATGCACCATGTCCTGCAGGTACGTGCGACATAGAATTTGTCTACGAAATTCGTCGTAGGGCATGTAGTGAGTTGCACGTCAAACGTACGGCGAGTTGATAAAATGTTTACTCATGATAGATTATCACACTTGAAACAGGACTGATATAACATTTAAAAAAGTATAATCTGAGTATGGAACAATCATTAAAAAGTATCAAAGAGTTTGTTTACTTTGCAGCTCAATGACTGTTGCCTATAGACTATTCAATATTCTAAATTGAAGATTTAATTACTTTTCAACCTAAAGCTTTTCAGAGAGTCAATTAGAAAACATCCTCGAAGTGGAGGTGAATAAGAACCTTTCATTAGCACTACTACTTACATTTTAAATTGGGGAAGAGTAACACTTTCCAGAACAAGTAAATCATTGTTCTTTAAGAAACTATTCTATTCTTACAGCCTATTTAGTTTGCATCCTGGTCTAATCAAATTATCTTCTCAATTCTATTCAACACCCACACTATAAAACAGCCACATAGTCTTAGTAGGTCTGATTGTGAGACAAATAATGAGTATTAGTCTTAACAATGACAGTATTATTTTTACTAAGCGGAATTATCTATCTCGAGATATGCTCAAGGCACATACAAAAATTGTTAAATTATATAATATTACACATAAAATGACACACCATTATGTGAAATAATAATTGAAGACAGAAAATTTTCCTTTGGGCCTAAGATAAATGATGCTACATTTTTGTTACTATGGTAATCAAAAGCTTATCTACCCTTTCCCCCCTCTCTTATAACAATACATATCAAGTACTGACGTCAGTTAATTTTTCATCCTTTTCAGACAATTGTGGTAAATTAGTGGTCGTTGTTATTCAATGTACATGCCCACGACAGCCCTTTCAAAACATAAATCATAATAATAATGGTAAATGCAATGTACTATAGAAGAAGGGCCGAATTACATATTGTAAAATTATGTATTTGCATTCGAAACATGTAAGTCTGCCGATGTGACACGTTTACAGCTAGCAAGTCAAAACAAATATCATGATGTTCATTAATAAAAGATTAAATAGATTTAAGAAAAAATAAGTTATCAAACCGAACATTATTTTGTTGCAACAGCCCGAAGTGGATTCGTTCTTCAAAAGACTCGTTAATTTTGTCCTAAAATAAAAACGAGGGTAATATTCTTGATATTGGAGAGGTTATATATTATTACACTGTAAAAATGCTGTTTAAAATATTTCAAACAAATAAAAGTGTGGTCACTCTAACAACTTCTGTTTAAAATAAAAGAATTAAAAAAAACGTTGTTCAAACTTGGTGACATTTTAGATAATGTCACCATCGAAAATAGGGTTTCAATTCAATTTCCAACTTCGGTTTTTTAAAATTGTAGCGACATTGTTTAAGATTTTGAACAGAAGTTGTTAGAGTGATGGCTTAAACACCAATCTTAGTAGTCTGAAATGTTTTAAATAACTTTTTACAGTATATCTGAAAAGGATATCGGTTCATTAAAAGTGAACTATTTGTTCAAAAACAAAATGTTAGGGTGTGTTTAAATTCCGAAATTGAATAGGGCTGTATTGGTGGAAGTATTTCCTTTCCCTTTAACTTTATTTCATTTTCAGATTAACGAATTACGTTCATATTTTTGGATTAACAGAAGTTATTTAATTTCGCAACATTTACCCATCACTTACAACCAAATTGATGACCAAATAGTTCGGTTGTAATCAGAAGCGTGTTATTTGATTATTTGTACAGACGTCGATTCAGAGTGGAGCGGGCCTAGACAGCCCTTAAACTAAAAATTTAGAAAACGGATGCAAAAAAAAACAAAACAAAACAAAACAAAACAAACAAACTAAAAGCTACCATCCCAAAATAATCCATATCAATTTTAGTTGTAAAGATTCAAGATTCAAGATTACTTTATTGATTTTCTTTCATGTTTTCAAAAGTTAACAAAATAAATAATCAAATAATTAACAACATCAGTTTGTAACATAGAATATTTTGTTCAAAAGTCACAGAGAAAACAATTATAAAGAAAATTCAGGAACCAGCAAGAAGCAAAGCTTGTAAGGCGCTGGTCCCTTTAATATAAAATAGAATACAAAAGTAAGCAAGTTTTTTATTATTTTTTTTTTTTTTACTGAAACATATTCATGAAATAATTCATAATTGAATAAATCTTAATTGAATAATTCTTGCCCCATCCCAACACGGATAAAAACTGACTAACAGCGCACGCACTGTTAACCAGTTACTATCATGCCGGGATGAGGCAAGAAAAATAATTTACAATTATTATACAAAAAGAAGGAAAAAACAACAAACTTAGAGAGACAAAAAATACCCGGGAGGGGACTAGGGTGGGGAAGGGGGGGGGTGTCGAAGATTTAAGTTAAGAGATAGAGGGCGCTACCATTCTACTCAAAGCGAACGTGCCCATTGACATTTTTTTTGGTTTTTGGACAGTTTTTCACTTTATTTTCTTTATTGTGGCGAGCAAGTACCTTTTCAAAGAGATGTTCAACTTGAATAAATAAGCTAAGAGTCTGAATTTTTCAAAAATAGGAATAACTTATTGCAAAGGGAAAAAAAAGTCCTGTCACTTGTGTCAATTCGAAAGCCTAGTCAGATCAAATTCCTGTACAATATGGTATTTTGCTCTCAAAATAGCTCATGCGCTGCATAGTTTTGATCCTCGATGCCGCATTATACTATAGCTTATTGTTCACAGGGCAATTAAAAGCTTGAATTCTCAGCTTTCCGGAGATGGTACATTCATTTTAATTGATTAAAAAAAGTCCTGTCACTTTTAACATAATCATAAGAGGTTCTTTCCTCGACTAGTCAATATTTACGCTTATCACATGCATATCGCATAGAAACATGTGAACGGCGTCTTCACAAGACATGCAAGACTTGTGACAAGTTCACAATCTATGTCATTGTTTTGAGCATCAAGTTATATGAATTGCATATACTGATTACAACTTCAGCACAATAATGTTATAAGCTTGCCCAAATGTGTATTTCCTCCATCTGGTCAATTTCTTTCATCTCCACGAGTAGATTGCTCAACCGAACGGACAATACCATTCCACTGGAGGGAAGTCTCCTTGCGCGAGTTTTTGTGAGCTAATTTATTATTGCAGCCAGCTGTATATATTTCTGCGCTTCTCAGCCGTATTTCCAACGTCTCTTTGTTGCGTCTGGCCTCTTAGATAATGGATGCGCCTTGTTTAATTACGATTTAATGCCGCACATTGGTATACGTTAACTTTACATTTTACATAGAATGTACTACGTAGACATACTTCGTGTTCGTCAAAGTAGGGCCTAAACAAGTTCCAACTGTCGGCAGGCCCGTTGATAAAACAAAACAAAGAAGAAAAGAAAAAGTAATCGGGGCCTTCCAAAAGTCTCTGAAAATCGGTATTGGAGCCCTCGCCCCAAGCAAAATTCGGTTGATCATTTTGTCGGCTTGTGTACCGAAAGTGCTCATTCAAAACGATTGAGCTGCCAAGTTCTTATTTTATTGACAAAATAACTCCCGTTGACCTTGCATTTGCCATTACTGCCTGGAAACTGATGGACTCAATCCCGACAAACATCATGAACATGATATATGTCTCTAATTTATGTTACAATTTATACTTGCTCATTTTGATAAATATTACTGTGTTGGATCAGTCTTCCCATACAAATATTGGACTAACATGGACTTACATACGAGAGCGGACAACAAGAGGCGACTAAATTAAACCAAATTAATGAGAGCAGATAGATCAGATCAGTGTAGGCAAGGGATAAATAAAAGATTTGGTATTAGCCCATGCCATATGGAAAGTAGATTTGGCTCTGAGTATCGTACATGAGGCCAAGGAGGAACTTAGACCAAACTAATTAACTTTCACCGATACAAAAACACAAAAGCAAGGGAAGGGCATGTTTATTTTATTCAGGATAATGAACTTTAAAACTTCCGTAGACCAACACATGACTAACATAATCATTATCCGGCGAGGCACAAATATAGATCGCGACACCAATTTTAAAGCTGGTGTATAGTTTTGGTAACAAAAAAGGAATCGGCATAAAACCGATCAAATATAGTCTCATGTTGTCTACATTGCACTAAAAAAAAATATGTGTGAGAGATCCTGCGATATTCCTTTCATGATTTCCGGTGAATTTCAGTGATTTTTTTTTAAAGAAACATAACGTAACGGTTGTTTTAGACCTTTGCTGCAACGCCCGCTCGCCGAAGGTTACGGCATGAACGGTGCGTAACGATTTGTGTGTATCACCCACTCAAAAGAATCCCCATTGGTTTTCCACGTGAACGCTGAGTGAACGCTGAAAGGTGTCGGGTCCCCGACTTTCCACGTTTTATACTTATATTTTGAAATAAAGACACTATCACGAGATTTCAAGTAATGTGATTTTGTTTATTATAGGTATAGGAGTCAATCTTTCATTTTATCTAACTGTGAATCCATAATAAATGTGTCCTTCTCCCAAAACTATACACCAGCTTTAAGTGAGTACGGAGAAATTTATATCGGGGCACGCAGTGGGTACGGATAAATAAATAAGGGCAAGTAAAGCTATAGACCGAACTGTATTTTTGGTAGCTATAAGAAATTAAAAAAAATAAATAATAAATAAATTGTCGCTACATTATTTTTATTTATGTGGTTTACAGCAAGGATCACCAATACAAAGTGGCCAAAAAAAAAAAAAAAAAAAAAAAAAAAAAATCATGCAATTTAATTGCTATGTAAAAAGGCAGAAAAAAATAAAATAAAAATAAGAGTGATGGTTTAAAGATAACGATCAAAGAGTTAAAAAAATATGATTATTGAAATTTTGATTTTATGACGTCACTTGCGAGCTGCTCTCCCATTGTTCTGTGTAAATATATATTTTGTCTTTTTTCATAGTTCTTGGTGAAGAAATACGTTTATCATAGAGGCATATATATTAACATATGTTTGATGATAAATCAACAGCACAAGGTGAATTTCTTGATATTCTTCTGAAAACATGACAATTTATGGAATTTGCATTACACAACATATGGGATAGCAGCTCGCAAGTGACGACACAAAATCAAAACTTCAATATTTCATAACTTCATTATTCTTTGGTGGATTTTCTTCAAATCTTCACTCGTATTTGTCTTTTAATTTTCTGCATTTTTACAGAGCAACTAAATTCCAAGGTAGACTTTCCCTTAAAGGATATAGATCAATAAAGAAATGTAATTCTTTAAGGACATCGTGCCACATGCTTGTTATTATAGGTAGAGGTATCGGTCAGTTTCGAATCTAATTTTGGTCATTATTGGTATAAATTATGGTTTATATAGCTCCATAAAATGAGTAAGGACAGATCAAGGTTGTATATGAGACGGCATAAGTTACCAGGTGACCCCGACAGCCCCAGGGACCACCTTTCAAAGGGTTTTCACAAATTTTCTCTTGCGATCGTTTGCGATCATTTGGTCACAATTATGTTGCACACAATTGCAACGGTTGTAAGCAGTCGCACCACCATTTGTGAAAGGGGCTTTATGGAGTTATTAGTCAACTAATAGAGTTCGTGTATGTGATTTATATATTTTAAGGGGCTACGCCCGTTGGCCAAATCCCACGAATTATTCTAAAAATATCTTTTATTTCTTCAACAAATCTGTCAGCAGAATCGCCATAACAGACGTAAAAATTAACCGCTTAACCCTCACCCCGAATTAAAACATAGAGGCCTTTACGAAATTGTAGGAACACCACCCCCTCCCCCAACAACAACACATTGCTTTTTCTCTATCTTTGGAGCTGAAGATATATACATGTATAAAAAAAAAAGAGTTATATAAAAAAGTAGAGGAATGTGTTTTTGGGGGCGTTTTTGAGTGAGTTCTCCTTTCACCTTTAAAAAAGCATATTTATTTTTGTTTTGTTTTGTTTTGTTTTGTTTGTTTTTTTGTTTTTTCGTTTTGTTTGGGGGGGGGGGGGTTGTGCTCTTTTTGGGGGTTTTATGTTTGTTTTCTTTTTTCTCCGTTTTTAGTCATTAATAAAGGACATCCCAAGCACACGATCTCCATCATAAAGGCAGTGGTCTGCATCCTCCAAAACCATGAAAACTTATGATGTCATTAGTATGCATTATGTAACTTTACGCAATTTGATAAAAGAGAAAGGGTAATGGACGTGATCTGACATAATGCTCCTGGCTTAGTTTTAGATTGCGACCAGGTTTAAATTCGACTACTAGCATTGCACAGAATAAACTTCAATAATTCATATTTCACTGTAAATGATATATTTGGATGGGGCGGATAGATAATTATTTGCTATTTTGAGATAAAAATTAATCAATAGTTTTTAGACACATATTTTTTGTTATTTTTCTCAAGTCTTATATTATGTTGGTTTTTTTTTTGCGTTTAAATGTAATTGTTTGCTTTTAAATACAACCGCATAGTATATTTTTAAATAGTATATGTAAGATATTTAAACAAATAAGATAAATATATCTACAACATGATCTAAATATACATCTATAAATATAGATATCATCGAAGAAAAGGGGGTTGGGATTTTTCGTTTTTACCCAATTTTGGACAACCATGTTGAACCAATCAGTCTATAAACAGGTGGCCATGTACATACGAGAGCTCAATACCAGGTTCAACAAACAACTTAAATGTAATCTGCTCATGTTCCGATATACATCTCCTCGACAAACAAATTTAATGTCATTGGATGGGCAGGGATAGAGGTACGTGGTTGATAAATGTACCACTATGAGAACATGCGATACAGTATACATACTGGGTTTCTAATGTATTCCCCTCTTATTATCATCTTTACATTACCACCCCCCCCCCACCCCCCCCACCCCTCTCTCTCTCTCTCTCTCTCTCTCTCTCTCTCTCTCTCTCTCTCTCTCTCTCCCTCCCTTCCTCCCTCCCTCTTTCCGCTTTTTCATATGTATATATTTTCTCATTCCTGTCTTACGTCGAATAAATGTTCTGTATGTCAAATGCAGTGAATCGAACTCAATGTACGTTGCCAGATAATTAATAATTATACTATTGTCCGGAATATTATGTACCAAGACAAATTTGTCATTATTTTCATTTTTCATTTTGTTACACTTATAATTTTTTTCCATACTGATTTACATCTCTTTTATGTCTCGGTTCTTCAATAGTACACGTCTCATTTGTTTACTATGCGTGATTACTTCCATTCATTTCAAGCCGTGTGACTCCATTTGCATTTTATTTTGTTTACATACTGTTATTTTTTATCAGAACTTTTTTTTTTCAGAACATGATCACCCTTCCATGCTGTCCATTTGTAGTTCTGTTCTGCATTCCCGTTGTTCCTTTATTATTGTTTTTTATTTATATTTTTATTTTTTGCTATTTTCTTGTAACCATTCGTTGTCCCCATTATTAATGATGCAACGTCTGATGATAAATTAATATTCAACTGAATTTATAGATAAAATTTGATCAAAAACTCTTCTTGTGCAGGCATTTTTATTCTGAAAGTATAGGCCTATTCTAATATTGAAGAAAGGTTTAATTGGTTTGATGAGTTATGACAGCTTATAGAACTATTGCTAATGAAACTTAACATGCTATTAGAACCTGAGGAGACGTCTTAGACGGATCAATTAGCATCGAATTTGGGACGTTTCCGCGACTCGAAAATCTCATAGATATGACCATGTTTGATTTTCCAGCGACTCATGCATGAGACGCCCCACGGAAACTCGGGAGACGTCTTGAAAACGTTTCCAGAGTCTCCAAGTTGCAAACTACTCGCGAACTCCTCCCACGGTAGGTGAGATACCAAGCTATTAAAGTCGTCTTGCATTACGTAATAAATAAAATGTAACTTACCTTCATTATCTTCATTTCAGACTATGTTGACCAAAGAGATAGAGTAATGATAATCCCGACAATTATACCACCCAGCTACAAGTATTTCCTTCGTTCCCCAGGCAGAAGTATAATCTTAGTAATACTGAGAAGTATTACTAAATTTCGGGTCTTCAGATCTCTCGAAAAGTCCGGAAATCCATCAGTAAGATCAAGACAAATAAATCAGGCCTTCAGCTCTCCAGATTGTTATAAAAGAAACAAAATGAACCGGAAATAATATAGCAAGGTAAATAAGGCCTTTAGCTCAATAATCTATACAGAAGTCACGAAATCCACCGGCATAGTAAAAATACATGTTATAATCGGTGCAGATATTGGCTCTGTTCTTGATACCCGCGGAAAAATAGTCGCAGTAAGTAATAAGGAAAAGTAAATTAGATCCGCTGACCGCAGCTCTTCAGATCTCAAAAAAAGTCACAATATTTACCAGCAAATAAAAACAAATAGTCCGATATTCATAAATTATATCCTTGTTGTAGACAATATGGAATCAGCAACGACTTGGTTTTTGATGTTTTTATTATTGATGCTTACACATTGGTAGTCTATAGAATAGTAAAAATAGTAGAATGACTGATTGACCTATAAAATCTCTATTATAGACCACTGCTGCCGATTATATTTCCTCTATATCCGGCAATATACATGATAAAAGTGATAAGTTTACACGGTTATATTCCTATTGCGGTATCGAGTTCGATGTCAAATCACTTTCACTTTCACTGTCGTATAAACTTCTGAAATCATGGAATCGAGATGTATAATAGGATCGTATGCGTTCCAGCTCTTTACAATAATACCTGGACCTCCAATTCACGTCTCGTTGTGAGTGAATGAAACTGTGGAGATTTAATAATGCACAGCTTCTAAACGTCAAAGTTCTGGTACATGGGTACGAACAAGTACCTGCTCCAACCATGCAAACTGGTCCGTGATTTGCGGGTTTCAACTCGCTGTTGCTGAAAAGATGGGTGAAATATTGTGAACCAGATTTAGCTTTGAAGTGAAGCGAAACGGCTCCTTTATTTCGACGTTCAGGTTCAGAAAATTCAGCTCTCTGCTCAAAGAGGCAAATTCTGAGGAAAAGAGCAAGATGTGGTGGAGCTAAAAGAAACTTCCAAAATGAAAAAGTTATTAGATGATGAAAAAGAATAACTCACAATCAAATTCAACGGACACTAAAACCGATTTGGTAATAACGGAACAGGCGAAGCGAAGTGTTGTATGGACTTAGGTAATCTTGACGAAAAGTATAATAGCATCAATCGATTTGGAGCAGCTTGTCACATTTGACAAAGCGATTACTTTAATGAATGTTACACCGCTCAAGGATGACAACCTCATATACCTATTCACAGATGTCAATGACCATTGCAAAGGCACATAGCCACGATCAAGCAAAAGTCACCCAAACAAAACGTAACGGTATATTATTACGGTGCGCAGAGCGAAAGCAGCTATACGAGCGGTATTTTGACCAAATGTTCATTCAGGTATTTCAACAGTGTTCAAAGAGAAATTCCTGTAACTTTATGGCAAATACAAATCCGTGAGCGATTTAATGAAATAAAATCAATAATAAAAGTCAATAATTTGTTTAATGGCAAATTGGGGCAGGGATAATAGAACACGCTATTCTATGTGTCGTTTTGCTTGCTATCAATTCACTCATTGCCCCCCCCCCATTTTTTTTTTTTCAAATTTGCCCCGGCTGCACACCCTCTTCCCATTTTCAAATTCTATCTTGGTACGCCGTTGCCTTTTGTAAATTACATTTGCTATACACAAAAATATATGAATTGCCAAAAAAAAAAAAACAAACAAACAAACAAAAACAAACAAACAAACAACAAATAGAAATGAAATAAATATATGAATACGAAAAAAATCAACATTGTCAGACAGAGGCCTATATTACCCGTATTTGGTAAATTCAGTTTATGTAATAGCCATCGATAGTATAAAAGATCAGGAAAAATTAAAAGTTCATGACTTTTTAGTTATACAACAACAGAGAATAATTTGATTATAATACTCGATTTATAATTAGTACTCTCACTATCCCCTTTATCAAATTTGACCGAATTAATCAATGTTTCACCTGTGTTTATTTGTTTCTTGTTATTGTTTTTTTCTATTTTTTACACACTCATTTTTGCTTCTTCAAATTTACCTAGTCTAGTAATAATGACCTGTGCTGCATTCGTTCATGTCACCACCATTGACAGATCCTGAAATTCTCTAGGAGGAGTATTTGATTTTATATAGATCGGTCGATATTACATAACATATACAAGTCATTTCGGGTCCCTGGATATTTGGCCAGCGCATGAAAAGGAAATGACCGAAAGGGTCATGACCGTGATGACTGTGTCTATTATCCACGGACCTCGAAAAAAGAACAGAGCCAATACTGTGATATATATATAATATATATATATATATTTTGTGTCACCATTATGTAATAATATATTGTGTCACCAACATTTTATAGTATAAAAGAAAGAGAGATAGAGAGAGGGGGAAGAGGGGATAGATAGAGAAAGAGACAAGGAGAGAGGGGGGAGGGGAGAGAGGGAGAATCCGGGGAAGAGAGAAAGAAGATGCATGAATAAAGTAAATATGGTATAATGTGACATCATTTTAAATCATTGGGGCCAAGGCATGAACAAATTCATAAAGGAGCACTCTCTCACTCCCTCTCTCTTCTCTCTTCTCTCTCTTCTCTCACTCTCTCTCTCTCTCTTCCACCTCTTTTTTTTCTCCTCTCAATCAAAGATCATTCTAATTATTTTATCTTGTTCTAAATGCCTTTGCCTCTCACAACTGTCTCTCTCGATGCTCTCCCTGCTCACCCTCATTCACATTTCTTTTCCTTCCAAAAAAATAATGTTTTTTTTCTAAATAAAAAAATTAGAAGTTCATTACCATAAAAGAAACAACGGTACAGAATTCAGTTAAATAACACACAAATGTTACACCTTTATAATGATTTTTTTTTAACCACAAACAATTGACAATGTATACAGGCAGGATTTACATATAGAATTAGGTTTTGTATGATGGGTCATACAGTTATTGAAAAATGAATAGCTGATGGATAAATGTATTTAGTTAAATACAATCTAAATCATCAAATGCATGGTATTATATTCTGTGATACTACTATTATTTTCTTTTTTTTTTTTTTTTTTTTTTTTCACTACTCTAATACTACTATACTACTACTACTACTACTACTTACTACTACTACTACTACTACTACTACCTACTACATACTACTACTACTACTACTACTACTACTACTACTACTTACTTACTACTACTATTATACTACTATACATCCTATACTACTACTACTGCTATCCACACATTTGGACTAGCATACAGAACATATAGAATAACTGCATTGTATTCTGCGGGTTATTGAGCCGATTTTTACAATTATTGTCATCGCTGTTTCAAACACAAAATTTATATCTACTTATTAGTACATTTCATTATCCGTAAATGAATCATTTCATAATCTAATATTGTTATTGTCCGGTACCGTTCATTATTGCGATTCAAATGGCATCTGTTAAACTGGAGACGCCCAGTGAATGATGAAGTACTATATACAAGGATTTTAAAAGAGGAAGTAACAACTTGCCAGCATACATGATTTTATAACATGGTTCAAAATTAAAA
Organism: Paracentrotus lividus; assembly: GCA_940671915.1. Taxonomy (NCBI): domain Eukaryota; kingdom Metazoa; phylum Echinodermata; class Echinoidea; order Camarodonta; family Echinidae; genus Paracentrotus; species Paracentrotus lividus. The sequence goes on along the minus strand of CALNVZ010000641.1, from coordinate 5,788,022 downwards.
AAAATATACACGATAGTATATCCTACATTAGGCTATCCGACAACGATATCACAAACAAATATATTTGTTAATCTTATTTACATCAGAAAATACAAAAGAAACCACGATCCAGCGAAATTATTTAACAAAGGAACTCTATTCGCTCCATGAGGAGTAGCTCTAGGGCAAACCAGATGACAATTTAAAAAAAATTTTAAAAATACTAAAAAAAACAAATAAAAATCATGCAACATTCAGTGTTTGATTGCATAAATAGAGATATTACAAACTGAATAGTAACATAGTTTCAAACTCCCAGTAAAATGGGCAAATGTGTATGACAAATGGGTTTAGTGGACGATTTGGGTTACATGGTTTTAGACTGAAATGGAGGTTTGATCGTAGTGGCTAGTGGACCAAGAGGTTGTAGACCAATAGGTGTTTTTCCGTAGTAAAGGAACAGGCTATATATTCCTAATCCTTTTCTGAGGGACACGGATGATAAACTAATTTGACCTGAATTTTAATTCGACCCATTTCTATGATGAAACCGCAAACCATTCACTTTGAGGGAAAAAAAATCAGATAAAGAATATCTATTTTGTCTTCTGTTATTTCCTTTCTTTTTTAATAGACATCCCGATCGCGATAACGTTCAAACTACTCCTTGGGACCGTACTACATAGGTTTTTGCGATGATTGCAAAAATGAAAGAACTATTCTTGAATTGGCTTGCGGCAGTCTTTTGACAAAAGCAGGCCAACAACGAACGTGATTGGCTCTTGCCATTTTGCAATTGCAAAACTTTATGTTAGGGTCCCAGACTCTGTCCAATGTCGCCTGATGGACAACTTGATCTCTCTCATG
>CALNVZ010000641.1:5757475-5787151 GCA_940671915.1 Paracentrotus lividus | reverse complement strand
GTAAATAACTAAGAGTCTGAATTTTCAAAATAGGAAATAACTTTTGCAAAGGGAAAAAAAAGTCCTGTCACTTGTTCAATTCGAAAGCCTAGTCAGATCAAATTCCTGTACAATTTATTTTGCTCTCAAAATAGCTCATGCGCTGCCTTAGTTTTATCATCCGATGCCGCATTATATATATAGCTTATTGTTCACAGGGCAATTAAAAAGCTTGAATTCTCAGCTTTCCGGATGTACATTCATTAATTGATTAAAAAAGTCCTGTCACTTTTAACATAATCATAAGAGGTCTTTCCTCGACTAGTCAATATTTACGCTTATCACATGCATATCGCATAGAAACATCGTGAACGCGTCTTCACAAGACATGCAAGACTTGTGACAAGTTCACAATCTATGTCATGTTTTGAGCATCAGTTATTATGAATTGCATATACTGATTACAACTTCAGCACAATAATGTTATTAAGCTTGCCCAAATGTGTATTCCTCCACTGGTCAATTTCTTTCATCTCACCGAGTAGATTGCTCAACCGAACGGACAATACCATTCCACTGGAGGGAAGTCTCCTTGCGCGAGTTTTTGTGAGCTAATTATTATTGCAGCCAGCTGTATATATTTCTGCGGCTCTCAGCCGTATTTCCAACGTCTCTTTGTTGCGTCTGGCCTCTTAGATAATGGATGCGCCTTGTTTAATTACGATTTAATGCCGCACATTGGTATACGTTAACTTTACATTTTACATAGAATGTACTACTAGAACTACTTCGTGTTCGTCAAAGTAGGGCCTAAACAAGTTCCAACTGTCGGCAGGCCCGTTGATAAAACAAAACAAAGAAGAAAAGAAAAAAGTAATCGGGGCCTTCCAAAAGTCTCTGAAAATCGGTATTGGAGCCCTCGCCCCAAGCAAAATTCGGTTGATCATTTTGTCGGCTTGTGTAGCCGAAAGTGCTCATTCAAAACGATTGAGCTGCCAAGTTCTTATTTTATTGACAAAATAACTCCCGTTGACCTTGCATTTGCCATTACTGCCTGGAAACTGATGGACTCAATCCCGACAAACATCATGAACATGATATATGTCTCTAATTTATGTTACAATTTATATTGCTCATTTTGATAAATATTACTGTGTTGGATCAGTCTTCCATACAAATATTGGACTAACATGGACTTACATACGAGAGCGGACAACAAGAGGCGACTAAATTAAACCAAATTAATGAGAGCAGATAGATCAGATCAGTGTAGGCAAGGGATAAATAAAAGATTTGGTATTAGCCATGCCATATGGAAAGTAGATTTGGCTCTGAGTATCGTACATGAGGCCAAGGAGGAACTTAGACCAAACTAATTAACTTTCACCGATACAAAACACAAAAAGCAAGGGAAGGGCATGTTTATTTTATTCAGGATAATGACTTTAAAACTTCCGTAGACCAACACATGACTAACATAATCATTATCCGGCAGGCACAATATTAGATCGCGACACCAATTTTAAAGCTGGTTGATAGTTTTGGTAACAAAAAAGGAATCGGCATAAACCGATCAAATATAGTCTCATGTTGTCTACATTGCACTAAAAAAAAATATGTGTGAGAGATTGCGATATTCCTTTCATGATTTCGGTGAATTCAGTGATTTTTTTTAAAGAACATAACGTAACGGTTGTTTTAGACCTTTGCTGCAACGCCCGTCGCCGAAGGTTACGGCATGAACGGTGCGTAACGATTTGTGTGTATCACCCACTCAAAAGAATCCCCATTGGTTTTCACCGTGAACGCTGAGTGAACGCTGAAAGTGTCGGGTCCCCGACTTTCCACGTTTTATACTTTATATTTTGAAATAAAGACACTATCACGAGATTTCAAGTAATGTGATTTGTTTATTAAGGTAATAGGAGTCAATCTTTTCATTTTATCTAACTGTGAATCCATAATAAATGTGTCCTTCTCCCAAAACATATACACCAGCTTTAAGTGTACGGAGAAAATTATATCGGGGCACGCAGTGGGTACGGATAAAAATAAGGGCAAGTAAAGCTATAGACCGAACTGTATTTTTGGTAGCTATAAGAAATTAAAAAAAATAATAATAAATAAATTGTCGCTACATTATTTTTTTTATGTGGTTTACAGCAAGGATCACCAATACAAAGTGGCCAAAAAAAAAAAAAAAAAAAAAAATCATGCAATTTAATTGCTATGAAAAGGCAGAAAAAATAAAATAAATAAGAGTGATGGTTTAAAGATAACGATCAAAGAGTTAAAAAATATGATTATTGAAATTTTGATTTTATGACGTCACTTGCGAGCTGCTCTCCCTTGTTCTGTGTAAATATATTATTTGTCTTTTTTCATAGTTCTTGGTGAAGAAATACGTTTATCATAGAGGCATATATATTAACATATGTTTGATGATAAATCAACAGCACAAGGTGAATTTCTTGATATTCTTCTGAAAACATGACAATTTATGGAATTTGCATTACACAACATATGGGATAGCAGCTCGCAAGTGACGACACAAAATCAAAACTTCAATATTTCATAACTTCATTATTCTTTGGTGGATTTCTTCAAATCTTCACTCGTATTTGTCTTTTAATTTTCTGCATTTTTACAGAGCAACTAAATTCCAAGATAGACTTTCCCTTAAAGGATATAGATCAAAAAGATGTAATTCTTTAAGGACATCGTGCCACATGCTTGTTATTATAGTAGAGTATCGGTCAGTTTCGAATCTAATTTTGGTCATATTTGGTATAAATTATGGTTTATATAGCTCCATAAATGAGTAAGGACAGATCAAGGTTGTATTATGAACGGCATAAGTTACCAGGTGACCCCGACAGCCCAGGGACCACCTTCAAAGGGTTCACAAATTTTCTCTTGCGATCGTTTGCGATCATTTGGTCACAATTATGTTGCACACAATTGCAACGGTTGTAGCAGTCGCACCACCATTTGTGAAAGGGGCTTTATGGAGTTATTAGTCAACTAATGAGTTCGTGTATGTGATTTATATATTTTAAGGGGCTACGCCCGTTGGCCAAATCCCACGAATTATTCTAAAAATATCTTTTTTTCTTCAACAAATCTGTCAGCGAGAATCGCCATAACAGACGTAAAAATTAACCGCTTAACCTCACCCCGAATTAAAATAGAGGCCTTACGAAATTGTAGGAACACCACCCTCCCCCAACAACAACACATTGCTTTTTCTCTATCTTTGAGCTGAAGATATATACATGTATAAAAAAAAAGAGTTATATAAAAGTAGAGGAAGTGTTTTTGGGGGCGTTTTTGAGTGAGTTCTCCTTTCACCTTTAAAAAAGCATATTTATTTTTGTTTTGTTTTTTTGTTTTGTTTTGTTTTTGTTTTTTCGTTTTGTTTGGGGGGGGGGGGTTGTGCTCTTTTTGGGGTTTTATGTTTGTTTTCTTTTTCTCCGTTTTTAGTCATTAATAAAGGACATCCAAGCACACGATCTCCATCATAAAGGCAGTGGTCTGCATCCTCCAAAACCATGAAAACTTATGATGTCATTAGTATGCATTATGTAACTTTACGCAATTTGAATAAAAGAGAAAGGGTAATGGACGTGATCTGACATAATGCTCCTGGCTTAGTTTTAGATTGCGACCAGGTTTAAATTCGACTACTAGCATTGCACAGAATAAACTTCAATAATTCATATTTCACTGTAAATGATATATTGGATGGGGCGGATAGATAATTATGCATTTTGAGATTAAAATAATCAATAGTTTTAGACACATATTTTTTTTATTTTTCTCAAGTCTTATATATGTTGGTTTTTTTTTTGCGTTTAAATGTAATTGTTTGCTTTTAAATACACGCATAGTATATTTTTAAATAGTATATGTAAGATATTTAACAAATAGAATAAATATATCTACAACATGATCTAATATACATCTATAAATATAGATATCATCGAAGAAAAGGGGGTTGGGATTTTTCGTTTTTACCCAATTTTGGACAACCATGTTGAACCAATCAGTCTATAAACAGGGCCATGTACATACGAGAGCTCAATACCAGGTTCAACAAACAACTTAAATGTTAATCTGCTCATGTTCCGATATACATCTCCTCGACAAACAAATTTAATGTCATTGGATGGGCGGATAGAGGTACGTGTTTTGTATAAATGTACCACTATGAGAACATGCGATACAGTATACATACTGGGTTTCTAATGTATTCCCCTCTTATTATCATCTTTACATTACCACCCCCCCCCCACCCCCCCCACCCTGCTCTCTCTCTCTCTCTCTCTCTCTCTCTCTCTCTCTCTCTCTCTCTCTCTCTCCTCCCTTCCTCCCTCCCTCTTTCCGTCTTTTTCATATGTATATATTTTCTCATTCCTGTCTTACGTCGAATAAATGTTCTGTATGTCAAATGCAGTGAATCGAACTCAATGTACGTTGCCAGATAATTAATAATTATCTATTGTCCGGAATATTATGTACCAGACAAATTTGTCATTTTTTCTTTTTCATTTTGTTACACTTATAATTTTTTTCCATACTGATTACATCTTCTTTTATGTCTCGGTTCTTCAATAGTACACGTCTCATTTGTTTACTATGCGTGATTACTTCCATTCATTTCAAGCCGTGTGACTCATTTGCATTTTATTTTGTTTACATACTGTTATTTTTATCAGAACTTTTTTTTTTCAGAACATGATCACCCTTCCATGCTGTCCATTTGTAGTTCTGTCTGCATTCCGTTGTTCCTTTATTTATTGTTTTTTATTTTTATATTTTATTTTTTGCTATTTTGCTTGTAACCATTCGTTGTCCCCATTATTAATGATGCAACGTCTGATGATAAATTAATATTCAACTGAATTTATAGATAAAATTTGATCAAAAACTCTTCTTGTGCAGGCATTTTTATCTTGAAAGTATTAGGCCTATTCTAATATTGAAGAAAGGTTTAATTGGTTTGATGAGTTATGACAGCTTAGAAAACTATTGCTAATGAAACTTAACATGCTATTAGAACCTGAGGAGACGTCTTAGACGGATCAATTAGCATCGAATTTGGGACGTTTCCGCGACTCGAAAATCTCATAGATATGACCATGTTTGATTTTCCAGCGACTCATGCATGAGACGCCCCACGGAAACTCGGGGAGACGTCTTGAAACGTTTCCAGAGTCTCCAAGTTGCAAACTACTCGCGAACTCCTCCCACGGTAGGTGAGATACCAAGCTATTAAAGTCGTCCTGCATTACGTAATAAATAATGTAACTTACCTTCATTATCTTCATTTCAGACTATGTTGACCAAAGAGATAGATAATGATAATCCCGACAATTATACCACCCAGCTACAAAGTATTCCTTCGTTCCCAGGCAGAGTATAATCTTAGTAATACTGAGAAGTATTTACTAAATTTCGGGTCTCTCAGATCTCTCGAAAAGTCCGAAATCCATCAGTAAGATCAAGAAAAATAATCAGGCCTTCAGCTCTCCAGATTGTTATAAAAGAAACAAAATGAACCGGAAATAATATAGCAAGGTAAATAAGGCCTTTAGCTCAATAATCTATACAGAAGTCACGAATCCACCGGCATAGTAAAAATACATGTTATAATCGGTGCAGATATTGGCTCTGTTCTTGATACCCGCGGAAAAATAGTCGCAGTAAGTAATAGGAAAGTAAATTAGATCGGCAGCTCTTCAGATCTCAAAAAAGTCACAATATTTACCAGCAAAAAAAACAATAGTCCGATACCGATATTCATAATATTATATCCTTGTTGTAGACAAAATATGGAATCAGCAACGACTTGGTTTTTGATGTTTTTTATTATTGATGCTTACACATGGTAGTCTATAGAATAGTAAAAATAGTAGAATGACTGATTGACCTATAAAATCTCTATTATAGACCACTGCTGCCGATTATATTTCCTCTATATCCGGCAATATACATGATAAAAGTGATAAAGTTTACACGGTATATTCCTATTGCGGTATCGAGTTCGATGTCAAATCACTTTCACTTTCACTGTTCGTATAAACTTCCTGAAATCATGGAAATCGAGATGTATAATAGGATCGTATGCGTTCCAGCTCTTTACAATAATACCTGGGACCTCCAATTCACGTCTCCGTTGTGAGTGAATGAAACTGTGGAGATTTAATAATGCACAGCTTCTAAACGTCAAAGTTCTGGTACATGGGTACGAACAAGTACCTGCTCCAACCATGCAAACTGGTCCGTGATTTTGCGGGTTTCAACTCGCTGTTGCTGAAAAGATGGGTGAAATATTTGTGAACCAGATTTAGCTTTGAAGTGAAGCGAAACGGCTCCTTTAGTTTCGACGTTCAGGTTCAGAAAATTCAGCTCTCTGCTCAAAAGAGGCAAATTCTGAGGAAAAGAGCAAGATGGTGGTGGAGCTAAAAGAAACTTCCAAAATGAAAAAGTTATTAGATGATGAAAAGGAATAACTCACAATCAAATTCAACGGACACTAAAACCGATTTGGTAATAACGGAACAGGCGAAGCGAAGTGTTGTATGGACTTAGGTAATCTTGACGAAAAGTATAATAGCATCAATCGATTTGGAGCAGCTTGTCACATTTGACAAAGCGATTACTTTAATGAATGTTACACCGCTCAAGGATGACAACCTCATATACCTATTCACAGATGTCAATGACCATTGCAAAGGCACACTAGCCACGATCAATGCAAAAGTCACCCAAACAAAACGTAACGGTATATTATTACGGTGCGCAGAGCGAAAGCAGCTATACGAGCGGTATTTTGACCAAATGTTCATTCAGGTATTTCAACAGTGTTCAAAGAGAAATCCTGTAACTTTATGGCAAATACAAATCCGTGAGCGATTTAATGAAATAAAATCAATAATAAAAAGTCAATAATTTGTTTAATGGCAAAATTGGGGCAGGGGATAATAGACACGCTATTCTATGTGTTTGCTTGCTATCAATTCACTCATGCCCCCCCCCATTTTTTTTTTTTTCAAATTTGCCCCGGCTGCAACCCTCTTCCATTTTCAAATTCTATCTTGGTTACGCCGTTGCCTTTTGTAAATTACATTTGCTATAACACAAAAATATATGAATTGCCAAAAAAAAAAAAACAAACAAACAACAAAAACAAACAAACAAACAACAAAAGAAATGAAATAAAATATGAATACGAAAAAAATCAACTTGTCAGACAGAGGCCTATATTACCCGTTTGGTAAATTCAGTTTATGTAATAGCATGGATAGTACAAAAGATCAGGAAATAATTAAAAGTTCATGACTTTTTAGGTTATACAACAACAGAGAATAATGTTGATTATAATACTCGATTTATAATTAGTACTCTTCACTATCCCCTTATCAAATTTGACCGAATTAATCAATGTTTCACCTGTGTTTATTTTTTTCTTGTTATTGTTTTTCTTTCTATTTTTTACACCACTCATTTTTGCTCTTTTCAAATTTACCTAGTCTAGATAATAATGACCTGTGCTGCATTCGTTATGTCACCCCATTGACAGATCCTGAAATTCTCTAGGAGGAGTATTTGACTTTTATATAGATCGGTCGATATTACATAACATATACAAGTCATTTCGGGGTCCCTGGATATGGGCAGCGCATGAAAAGGAAATGACCGAAAGGGTCATGACCGTGATGACTGTGTCTATTATCCACGGACCTCGAAAAGAACAGAGCCAAATCTGTGATATTATAATAATATATATATATATATTTTGTGTCACCATTATGTAATAATATATTGTGTCACCAACTATTTATAGTATAAGAAGAGAGATAGAGAGGGGGAAGAGGGGCGGGGGGAGATAGATAGAGAAAGAGACAAGGAGAGAGGGGGGAGAGGGAGAGAGGGAGAGATCGGGGAAGAGAGAAAGAAGATGCATGAATAAAGTTAAATATGGTATAATTGTGACATCATTTAAATCATTTGGGGCAAGCATGAACAAATTCATAAAGGAGCACCTCTCTCACTCCCTCTCTCTCTCTCTCTCTCTCTCTTTCTCACTCTCTCTCTCTCTCTTCCACCTCTTTTTTTTTCTCCTCTCAATCAAAGATCATTCTAATTATTTTATCTTGTTCTAAATGCCTTTGCTCATCACAACTGTCTCTCTCGATGCTCTCCCTGCTCACCCTCTTCACATTTCTTTTCCTTCCAAATAATTTTTTTTCTAAATAAAAAAATAGAAGTTCATACCATAAAAGGAAACAACGGTACAAATTCAGTTAAATAACAACAAAATGTTACACCTTTATAATGATTTTTTTTTAACCACGAAACATGTGACAATATACAGGCAGATTACATAAGAATTAGGGTTTTGTTGATGGGTCATACAGTTTATCTGAAAAATGAATAGCTCGATGGATAATATGATTTTAGTTAATATAATTAAATCATCTAAATGCAATGGTATATATTCTGTTGATAACTACTACACTACTCTAATACTACTACTACTACTACTACTACTACTACTACTACTACTACTACTACTACTACTACTACTACTACTACTACTACTACTACTACTACTACTACTACTACTACTACTACTACTACTATTACTACTACTACTACTCCTATACTACTACTACTGCTATCACACATTGGACTAGCATACAGAACATATAGAATAACTGCATTGTATTTGCGGTATATTGAGCCCGATTTTACAATTATTGTATCGTGTTTTTCATAACACAAAATTTATATCATACTTATTTAGTACATTTTCATTATCCGTAAATTGAATCAATTCAATAATCTAATATTGTTTATTGTCCGGTCCGTTCATTTTGCGATTCAAATGGCAATCTGTAAACTTGTGATGACGCCCAGTGAATGATGAAGTACTATATACAAGGATTTTAAAAGAGGAAGTAACACTGCCAGATACATGTATTTATAACATGGTTCAAAATTAAAAAAATATACACGAATAGTATTATCTACATTAAGGGCTATACGACAACGATATCACAAACAAATATATTTGTTATATCTATTTACATCAGAAATACAAAAGCAAACCACGATCCAGCGAAATATTTAACAAAGTAACTCTATTCGCTCCATGAGGAGTAGGCTCCTAGGGCAAAACCATGATGAAATTTTAAAAAAAATTTTAAAAAATACTAAAAACAAACAAATAAAAATCATGCAACTATTCAGTTGTTTGATGGCATAAATAATATATACAAACTGAGATAGTTAACATAGTTCAAACTCCCAGTAAAATGGGCCAAATGGGTGTAGACCAAAATGGTTAGTGGACGATTGGGGTTTACATGGTTTAGACTGAATGGAGGTAGACGTAGTGGCTAGTGGACCAATAGGTTGTAGACCAATAGGTGTTTTACCGTAGTAAAGACAGCTGCTATATTCCTAATCCTTCTTCTGAGGGGACACGGAATGATAACTAATTACCCTGATTTAATTCGACCCCATTTCTATGAATGAACCCCAAACCTTCACTTTGAAGGGAAAAAAAATCAGATAAGAATATCTATTTTTGTCTTCTGTTATTTCCTTTCTTTTAATAACTTCCCGATCGCGATAACGTCCAAAAACATACTTCCTGGGACCCCGTACCTCATAGGTTTTTGCGATTGATTGCAAAAATGAAAGAACTATTCTGATTGGCTGCCGGCCAGTCTTTTGAACCAAAAGCAGCGCAACAACGAACGTGATTGGCTTTTGCCATTTTGCAATTGCAAACTTTTATGTTAGGGTCCCAGATCTTTCCAATGGTCGCCTGATGAAACTAACTTGCAATATGATTCTACGATCACGCACCATTCGATAATGATTGTTTTTGAAAATTTTCCTTGAATGTACTATATTGCCCAGGAAAAAAAAGGACACCTCCAATAATAGCACACGATCATTTAAAGATAATTTTGTTTAGTTACATTTGACCTCAGTGGCGGATCCAGGGGGGGGGGGGCATCTATTATTTTAAAACCACTGATTGACTGTACATGTTAAAATCGGAACATTTTCTGTTCCCCCATTTTCGAAAATAAAGTGTTGGGACTGGTTCAATTTATAAAATTTGTTCACCTTAAATTTTGAAATGGTCTGTTCATATTTTGGATCAAAGGATGCTATTGTGTTTCAGCTGCGATATCATCGATGGATAGTATATTGGGCAAGGCTTTCTATCTACATTTGCTTCACTCTACCCAGGTGTAAATGGGTACCTGGGAGGGTAATTCCATACAGTCACTGGTGATGGCTAACACAAAGCACGGAATAGAATCCAATGCACTTTTGGGCCGCTGCGGGAAAAGCGCAATGTAAATAATAATTGCATTATTATACTGTTAAAGATTGTTGTAAATGACTGATACATTAATGATGGTCTGGTTTAGTTTCAATATCAGTAATTGCATAATAAAATTGTACAGAACACTTTCCAAAAATAACTATGAGATTCTAGAACTAGAACTTGATCATGTTGATGGCATTAAAACTTTCAAGAAGCCCGAGTTCATAAAAGATGACGTTTGTGTTACCTAGTTACAGATATATACATGCATGTACAAAGAAATAACACTCAAGATTTGTCAAAAGCTGCAAAACAAATACCTGCAATTATCCACAAAACACAAAAAGTATGCGTTTAATTTACAAAATACTGCTACATCTGTCATGAGAGTAAAGTAATGAGTACATGAAGCCGTCGGCTTGGAGCCAGAAGGGCGCTATTGCAGATCAAGGATGTTCCGTTGGGAGCCAGAAGGCGCTATTACCATTGACTTTGTACAGTAATAGCGCCATTCTGGCTCTCAACGGAACATCTATAAGATGCAATAACGCCCTTCTGGCTCCTAACAGACGACATGAAATAAATTATATCAAATAAAAAGTTTATTTGAAAAAGGTGTTAAAATCTCCTGTTCACCTCCCAAGGAAAGGGAGCTTGTTTAACAGATTTTGTACAGGCATTGATGGAAAAGTGACATTCAGATGTGTGCATGACATTAAGTTACAGATCACATGATTACCGCACATAAACCAAACACCTAAATGACTTTGATCGTTTTTGTTTTGTTTTGTTTTTTTTTATTATTTACATGGGTAACTGCTTCTGAGGCCTTGTGTTTTCTTCTTCTCATCAATATCACGGCCGCGCAAGAAGAGCATTATAACGTTTAACTTTTTCATCAGCACAGCCTTGGTATATACATAGGTTTTATTTTGAGACGGCCCTAGACGCCGGACAGGACAATTCCCGCTCTTTTCCCCATCTTCAACATCTAAAGTCATCCCTGTTTCTTCATTATACCCTGCGTGCTCACAAACGGCGCAGATTCGATGTCGGTTTCTGGACATCGCTGATCACGATGAAAGTTTTAGCGTTACATCGTTGTCCATCGCTTCTTTTTCCACGGGGTTTCTCACGTGCGTGATGTTTCGTTCGGTAATTCGACTTCCCCATTCCGCGAAAAGAAGCTGGTGAGTGGCGCCCTCTGCCGGTTGCTTCACGTTATTCCTCCCACATCCTTGGGTGTCTTTGCAAAAGAGAAGATGTTCGGAAGGGAAGTTTGGACTCTTTTCTTGAGACGCGTTTGTGAAAAGGGTGTTGTCCTCCTCAGACTCGCATAATGACCCTTTAGAAGTTTGTGGACTTTGAATAAAACACAAAACACAAATATTAGACTTGTAAGTTCTTCATGAGGAGAAAATCGAAAAGAAATTCACATCCTCTAATTTTGTTTTCTCAACACCTACGCACAAAACTTAGATCATATGTGAAAGATTGTTGTTCATTTCCAGTATCCGACCAATTCGTTCTGACCTATAAAATTTGTTGCTTTTTGTTCAAGTTTCTGCATTGCATCGGTATACCAAATCTGAATATTCAACGTTCTATAAAAGTTGGATGTTGAATCGCGACATTTCATTGATCGAGCTAGAATCGATCTTTGAATAACAGTATCTTGCTCTTGTAGGCTCTATAAATAAATATAAACATACAATGTTGCAAGTAAATTGAGCTGACTTTCGACTTTAAAACGACCAATTCCGTCATTGATCTCTTCTGGCTTTAGCAGAAAAGTCTTGAAATTATAACCATACACTTGAAAAAAAAAAAATAAATGAAAGGGCCAAATGACCCAAGTCTGGGTTCCGGTCATATACGCTTCTGGGTTATATTTACAATACATCTGGTATGGCCCAGATTGATCCGGAATTGGATAATTTTGACCCTTTTAGAGGGTATTTGGGATCGGCTTACCTCTGGGTTTAGGAACACGTAAAAGAGAGCGACGAAGAAGCCTTGAGTGGACTGCAGGAAGGCTAGTGTGTAGCGATAGACGTGGGTAGCTAGTGTTGGTTTTTCGGGTGTGGGTTCCACCAGGAACAGTAGGTATGCAACCCCAAGCAACGGAGTGAGGAAAACCAGGGCTCGAAAAGCTTTCCTGAGAGGATCAATGAATGAATATGTACTTTACGTGTGGGAATAAACGCTATCTACCAAGCAACACTCTGCACGTAAATGTTTCCGTTGCTTGGGGCAACAGGGGGCAAAAGTCATTTTTCCTACTACTATTGACCGTTGACTTGGTAACGACACTAATTTGTTGTTTTGGAGGCATGGTTCAAGAGTTAGTCATGACCAACTTTTGACCAATCAAATGATTGGATTATAATTGAACATCTCAAAGTGAGGTAATAAAACGCAAATAATGCCCCATAAAAAGAAAATAATATGAACGGTCTTACAGTAAAAGACGAAACATGCAAAGATGCAGAACAATATGTTTTTTTTTGTTAATCATGACGGAGATACATTGTCTTTTTACACCCCTCCCCCCCCCCCCACACCTACCCAGGTCCCTCCATTGTCAGGCATAATATTACTGTAATTGCGACAGGCCTAATCTTTAAATTTCGGGGCTGCCTGATACATTGTAAAGTAATATCGTCTACTTTATTTGATTCTGTTATATGAAGCTGTCAATAGTATACGTACTTGTACTGATGGACATCAGTGTTGGTTGACGATCTCTGTCTTCGAACGATCACGACGATGATGTGGATCAGGAAGTAAACATTAATCTACAAGAGAAACAAGAGGAGATATCATGAGAAGAAATTACTTTTTGCAACAAACTAGGGAGAAAGAAACAAAAAGCCTTTATTACTATTAGAAGATGCCCATATAACGTACACAACGAAGCTTTGATACAAATACATTCATAACCCTCTTTTTTTATTACTGATTTTGGTGAAACGTTTCTTCTTATTTCACTCGGCTTTCCTTTAACTTAATTCTCACCTTGGGTTATGGTTTCCTTTTAAAAAAAATACAAAGTTTACAAATGATTTTTTATAAATTTTATAGAATGTTTATAAAATTTACGAAATACCAAATTTGTTCTAAGCCATATTTCAAATCCTAAATTGTCTAAATACGCGTTTTGTTATAATTTGAAAAGCATAGTATTTGTAAATTGCATGTACATGTATATTACGATACACTTGAAATATTTTTTTTTATTAATTTTAGCAACGGGTTGGCATTATTATACAACCTTCAATTGAATTCAATTTCGTTCATAATGACTGTTAAATTACGTATATAATTACAACAGATGCCTACGCGGTGCGTCATTGATATCAAAGGGGCCATTTGTGGGTCATTATTGTAATTATCATCAATTTTTCTTTCAGCCTCGAGATTATTATCAAAATTAAAATACGTTCTTGTGTCATTGTTCATCATGTTACAACACAATTTAATTATTTGTTCACTTGTAAGCAGACAAAAACCCAATGTAAATACCATTTTTTCCGATGAAATAATAATTATGTTTTTACGTTAAAAAAATGTCTCGTTGTTGGATGGTTCAAGAAACCATGGCGTGGCGAAACCAGACGAGCTGTATTGGGTTTAAAACTGGCAGCGATTTCAGACATATTTTGTTTAATAAATCATGTATTTCTATTATTAATCTCATGTCCTTTGACTTACCAAGACAATGATTACAAGTGGGATTCTGATGATGTAGTCGGCATTATTACTTTCCATACACCTATTCGAGATCACAAAAAAAAAAAAAAAAATCAATTAAAGGGAAATTGGAAGGATGAGTTCGAAATTATTAAAATTTGTTAAGTAAATGATTTATTGTTAGATAGTGACATTGTTTCATCGTTATTCAATAATTGAAAGTCATAAAAATGTTCGATTTTCTCTCCTATATGCTGAGTTTCATGCATTATTTTAATAGGTTATAATTCAGGATCCCAAAAATTATTGCAAACACTCAGCTAGTTCAAACGATGCATTCGAAATGATAACACAAGAATTCTGTCTTAGGAGACATGAACGAAAAGGCTTTAGCATGTTTAGTAAAACATTTTTTTTTTAAATCAATACTCTTGAAAACTGTCAATTTCGCCCCCTCCCCCTTATTTTCGAAATTGCAGCCTGCACATATTTTCTCAATCCTGGATCCGCCCCTCTCAGACATATCAGACTGAGGTAGGCGGCAATTAAAATTCCTTTATATAGAGAGTTGCGACATGACACATCCAATTTTCTGGCCCCAAAATGGCGGGTCATTGACAAATTGCAGTGGCGCATGGAACCTCAATAGAATATTCGCCCCAAAATGGTGTTCAAATCACGAGTTGTCGATCTCTGTCTATAAAGGGACTCTAGCGGCAATACTTAATGCGGCGGTCACAACTCGCCGTACCTTCGACGTGCAACTCCCTACGATGGATTTCGTAGAAAAATCGCGCAGCGCAGGTACCTCGCAGGCACGTTGCATGTACGAGGTGCAGGAACTGTTTCCAATACCATTACTACAGAAACGCAGGAATCGCAGCAATTGACCAACGACCTGTGCATGCATTGTGCATGCAACGCAGGCTACGTTGCATGCACGTGCCCCGTAGCCTACGACGAGTTTTGACAGCCGCATAAACAGCGCCAGCTACAACGAGAAGTTCCGTACAACAGCCAATAGAGAATGTTCCATGGTCTATAGAAGATGTAGAATAAGCATTTTCATGACTTTATTCAGTTAGTAATAAGTGAATAGTTCTTACACTTGGTCATATGTCTGGGATCCATGAAAACCTGTGAGCCGGACCGTGATGTCTATAATAGCCAGTGTAACAGGCACAACTGATGTAAGAAATAACAAGAAAATGAAGGTATTTAATTTGGGGCCATTTAATTTTAATATGAACTTTCTCATTTTGTTTTCATAAATCAAATGAACTTGGAGTGCAATATTTTTCATACAGTCATCGACGTTTAAGTAATCGCTTTTATTATTATTTTTTTAATTTCTTTATTTATATTTTTTATTTATACTATCGTGTAGCTGTAGTGTAAGATGTAAATTTCCAATTGGTCTAAATCTATTTTGACTAATGTTCATTTTGTCTCATCCTATGTGGTCTAATTCTATTTTGTCTACAACAAGTTTGTCTAATTTCCTTTTCAACTTATGTCTTTCTCGTCTAATGTGCACTGGGTCCAACACCATTTGGTCACTTTCAGCAACAAACGGGTAGACCAAAGATTCATTTGTGCATTAGACCAAAATACAATTAGATCATTTGGCTTTTAGACAAACAGGCAATTAGACCAAAGAGAGTTAGATCAAGTAGGCATTAGACAAGGGTAAATAAGACCAATTGTTAGTATACAGGGAATTAGAAAAAAATTAGTAGACCAAATGGGTTTAGCCCATGTAGTATAGGTTTTCCCGGTCAATTTCAAACCACTTATTATTTTGATGGGTTGGGGTGGGGGGGGGGGGCTGCTGTTGTGTTTAAATTTTAGATGTCTTTTTGACCCTCTTTTTGAACTTCGGCTCAAGGTGGATACCAAGGGGCTCGCGAAGGTTTTTGCGGATTGCGATGTGAGAAAGTCCAACAGACGTTTTTTTCTCTTTGGGCTAAATATATTGCGCTAAAAAAGCTTTCGCTGCATAAAACGACTGTTGGTATTTCATAATTTCAAATCGCAAAACTTTTGCGACCCCGTTTTCAGGGGGAACTTATAAGTTTTGGACATTGGGATATGGGAAACTCCAACAGTCTTTTTTAATGCAGTAGAGACATTTCTATATAGCAAAAGTTTTTAGTGCATAAAGAACGACTGTTACTTTTCGCAATCGCAATTCGCAAAACGTTCGCAAGTGCCGTGAAAACATCCCTTTTGGCATGTTGGGAGGTTTTCACAAGGCACGCGATGTTTTGCGAACGATAGAATGTTTGAGACAACAGTCGTTTTTAAATCTGTTGGATTTGGCATCTCATCATTCGCAAAACGTTCACGTGTCCAGTGAAAACATCCTTCTTTACTTATAAGGACTGGTTATTCTTATTGGATGCACCTTAAATGGAATTCACTTAACTGAAACATGCTTGCCTTTTAATGAACTTGATTGCTTGAAGAAAGGCCGCCGCCATCGCCATCTTAACTTAAACGCATATTTGTCATATTTTATGCACCAAGTTTTTCATTGATGATGATCCTTCTCTAAGTATGTTTCAGAAATAATCAAGTAGAACGAGCGAAACTAAATATTCAGAATTCCATTCCTTAAATTGAAAGTCTTTTGTCTAAACTTAGATGTTTGATTCGAAGAATGTTTTGCGAGGATAAAAAAATCAAAAGAACCCAATATGAAATTGATTGAACATTCTTTAAACTTATATGCTATATTTTTAGCTTAACTTGGTACATTTGGAAAGATTGTTGCATGAATAAGAAAACAGATCGAGCGTAAAATAAGTTTGAATGGCGATTAGCCCGAACGATCACAACTGCGGTGAAATTGAATGATCTTAAAACATGTTTGAATGACATATGTGTGATATTGACCGGGAAAATCTATATTATACAAACGGAGAATTAGACCAAATTGTTAGTAGACTGTATGGGTTTAGCCCATGTGGTATTAGACAAACAGAGAATTAGACCAACTGTTTTCGGAGCAAGTGGATATAAACGAGAGCACAATAGGGAGTTTTAGAATCATTTCAACATGACCAAGAACGAGTTTCTAGATTTAAAGAACGGAAGCTTTTGATAAATAATTATGATAGTAATGATGGCTTCTTCAAGCGTGACGTTCATGGCTCTCCTAGCTTCTGGGTCCAGTTGATGGGTTGAATAGAGAACTCTAAATACCTCGTCTCGGCGTTCTCAAGTCAGCCTGACAACTTTACCCAGAAACTCGGAGAGCTGGTATGAGCGTCAAGCCTGAAGAAACCACCATTATTATACTAATTATTTATCAAAATCTTCCATTATTTAAATCTAGAACCTCGTTCCTGTTCACGTTGACATGATTCTAAAACTCCTTAGTCACTATCTTACCCCATCCGATGACTGCATAGGCCCAGAGCGTCTTGAGTGGTACTGTCATCCCTCGTACTATCGTACAATAGAGATAGATGCCTTCTACCAGCATCCAGCAGAAGTTGGCTACAGTGGATGCCATCAAGATGCCCATGATTGGACATGTGTATCGCTGTGGAAGCAAAGAGAGCTAATTTCATAATTATATCATATGTTTTTTTTTTTTTTTTTTTTTTAATAATTAAAGAACGGTAAGACAATGGTAGAAGTAGTGATCATGATGACATTGTGATACAGATAAAACTTTGTGTTGATGGTGATGGTGGTGGCGTAGTGGTGTTGCTGAGATGGTGGTGATGATGAAAGGGATGATGCGGATGTTGATGATGATGATGATGATGGTGGTGGTGGTGGTGGTGGTGGTTGTGGTGGAGGTGGTGGTTGGTGTGGTGGTGGTGATGGTGGTGGTAATGGTCATGGTAGTGTTGATGATGATGATAGAGGTGATGGTGATGGTGGTGGTGATGGTGCAGATGGCGGTGGTGGTGGTGTGGTGGGTGGTGGTGGTGGTGTGGTGGTATTAATGAGTAGGTGATGTGATGAATGATGGTACTCGGATGGGGTGATGGTGGTGATTGTGACGGGGGGGGGGTGGAACTTTCAACCGACTCCGGTAAGAATAGCTGATTGCAACAAAAAAGAAAGATATTAAAAGCTAACAAAAGGTTCTAACCTTTGATCTAAAATCTGGACTTCGTATAAAGGTTAACATAAAATCGTTTATATTTGTCTCATTATAAGCCAACGATATTACTCAATTCTAGCTGCTCTCGATTTGAAATCTTATAATTAGGGTTAAGATTAAATATTTTTTTTAACTTACACCTACTGTTCCCATGCTGGTATTGTGTATAACCAGAAGGTAACTGAAGAAGACCAAAAGATGATCAAAAAACTGATTAAGAAAATTCATATGGATGTAGTTCCGCAAGCACCACAGCGACCTATAGCGAGATAATGTTAACAAGAGTTGAAACAGGGATATTAGGAATTGCCATCAGGTAAAATAAAGGCGATTGTCGTATTTTGTTTTATTAATAGGATTAAATATATCATTTTAGGTTATTATATACTCCGATATATTCATGAATAAAGATAAAACCAAAACCGCAAGAACAAGAGGGAAATGTTTGTTGAGCTGTGATATACCAAAGGTTAGTTAGTTATGTTATCCAAAGATTCATTAATCGAAAACACGATTTTCTCTTCCTAATTAATGAGCCTGATTTCATTTTAGGAGAATAAAAAAATTGGAATAACGGACCTCGGGAACAACGAACCTTCTTAATAACTAACTGTAAGCACAGAATCTTACAAATACAGACATATTTATGTTTTATTGAATTGATTCTATTCACAAGAAACTGGAATTAGTTACTTGATAAACCGATCATCATTTATTATAATCTCAAAATGGCATTGACTTCATTTAAAGGCTTTACCTGCAAGTGATCAGGATAAGTAGTGCACCTAACGTTGTACAGAGAGAGATCGAGTAGCCGACAATACCTATCATAGAAAGCTGGAATGGATGAATCTCATCTTCCTGGTGATAAAAAGACATGTATACATTCAAATTTTTAATTACATCACTGGTTTGTTTTAGACAATAATTGCAGTACTAGATTGTTGAAGTTTTAACAGACTTGTTGAAATTTGTAAAATTATTTTTGATACATTTTTTTCTAGTGCAATTATCTTCTTTCTTTTTTTTTCAGTTCATTTTTCTTTTCTCTCAACCGCTTAGAGGCAATTCTGCAATTTTCCGGTATATAAAATTATTATTATTATTATTATTATTCAGATTCAGATCAGATTCATTTTATTGGTCCTTTTAGGAAATTCATTTTGTCGGCATTACATTGAAACATTCAGATATAGCACAAAATTGACAACTACAAAGGAACAGACGGAACTAAAACAAACACAAGAATGGTACATAAAAATATAGCAACACGTTTACAAGAAAATAGAACATCACGTGCAAGTGAAAGTCATATGAGGACGCGTATAAATAACCTAAAGTGTTATAAAATATAAATTATAAATTCATAATGTTGACAAAAGTACTTGTCAGGATAGATCAATGTTTCAAATTTGATTATTATGTGATGTTGATACAAGATACAAACTAATATAGATTAAGTTAAACGGTATAACATATAATTATTGTATCCAGATTATTTCAGCATTATGAAACATAGGTAACATACGGTGTTAAGTTGTTAAATCGGTCGTGATACGGATGATTGAATAGCAAAAAAAAAAGGAACTATAGAGATGATGCAAAAGCGAAGTGGCAAGATATAGGCTAATTTACTTCGGTTGGATTTGATCATTGTATTTGCGGATCGAAAGCGGAACAAAAGAATTAAGGAAGCGAGAAGTTCGAGCCCTCATTGATCTGTACCGTTTACCCGATCTCATTAAGGTAGGGGAGACCTGGGGCAATTGTACAAGTTTTTTCCAAATTTGACCTATCAGCTTTATTGAAGCTAAATACTTGCTTAAAACTAAATAAAATGAAATATGCATATCTAGCTTGACATATGAATAGGTTTGGGTAAAGTAAAACAAGTCATTTTGAAGCCATTACCATTTTCAAACAAGAGGTCGAGTGTTACAATTGCCCCGTGACGGAGGGGCAATTGTAACAGACGTGCGGGGCAATTGTACACATGAACTTGTAACATTTGTTTTTCTTTATCAAAGCTATGCACATGACAAATTAAACATCATTAACCACATAAACTAATTATGAAACTCATGACAAGCTTGACCCATTTATATTACATTTTCTACTTGTTATATGCATGAAATGGGACAAAAGTTATGTTAGTTTTTGTTTTTTGTTTTTTTTTTTAGGTTGTTGTGGCTTCACCCTTTAAATGTAGAATTATAGAACCTTCATTAATTCATATTTTGGTTCTTTATCTACTTTGTACTTCACAATATACTTTTAACTGACAACTGTTGTATAACACTTTATGTTAGGCTTACGCCTTTTGACTATAACGCATTCTTGCAAAATAAAGTGATACATTTCTGAGAAGAAGTAAAAATTACAGCTTCTTTTTTTTTCTTTTCTTTCTTTTTTTTTGTAAAATAAATCTTCAAAATTTACGCCATTTTTTTTTTCTGGCAAAATCAATATGTCTTTGCCCTTTTAACAAAACGTATTGGACATATATTTTCTCTCTCCGCCTCTCCCTTCTCTCCCTTCCTCTTTCTTCTTTCTCTCTTTTAATATGTCGTTTTTTAATAAAAAAAAAAAAACAAGTCGGGGGGGGTCCTATTCTCTTTCCCATTTTATATGACCCCATTGTAAATAGCCTTTTGGTTTTCATGGGCTATCCTGTCAGTGTTCTTTATGTGTTATACCATGAACACTCGACGAATAAAATGAAATAAAATCATATGTTCACAGTTATTTATTCCTCATGTTTGAGCTCATAGATAAGGTTACCTTTGGTCCTTGTAAAAAGAAACTATAATTGATTTACATTCAAAGTTATGAAGTTCTGAAGTTCTCTAGTAAGTGATATAAATTATAAAAAAAACAAGAATAACAAACTTGAGGCTCTGATTACAGTGAAACAAATGATAAACAAACTAAAGGCACTTTTTTTCGGAAAATATCAATATTTCATTGCATTTCTAACAAAACGTATTAGACAGATATGTTCAAGTTATTGAATTTTCATGTCTGAGATTATAGGTATGGTTACCTTTTGTTTTTGTAAAGCATAATAATCGACAATACATTCAAAGTTATAAAGTTCTGATACTTGAGCTTATCAACGAGGCTTTTCTTTGCTATTTTTCTTTATATCCAAGTCTACTCCTATTTACAATCTTGGCATTAAAAGAACGTAATGGTCACTCTCTTCATATTTTTTACTTTTTTCTTTTCAGTAAAGTAATATAAATTATAAAAAAAAAAAACAACAACAACAAGAATAAAAACTTGAGGCTCTGGTACCTCACTTTGCGGAGACGTCTCCGCGATAGAATAGACAATTTTGTTTCGCGACGGACAGAATGTATTAAAAACGTCTCCAATATCGCGGAGACGTCTCCGAGACGTCTCCGCCACAATTTATGAAAAAAATCCGTCTCCGAGATTTAGGAGACGTCTCCGAGACGTCTCGGATACGTTTCTAAATTATTTATCCATCGCGGAGACGAAATTTCTATTCTGTCGTGGAGACGTCTCCGCGAAGTGAGATACCACCCTAATTTCATCGGAGGTTATAGATGTTGTTACCTTTTGTTTTTGTAAAGCATTATAATTGAAAATACATTCAAAGTTATGATGCTTGAGCTAAGGGTGCTATCTCACTTCGCGGAGACGTCTCCGCGACAGAATAGGAATCTTGTCTCCCGACGGAATAATAAGTATTAGAGACGTCTCCGAGACGTCTCCTTATTTTCGGAGACGGATTTTTTTTTTTTTTTAATTGTCGCGGAGACGTCTCGGAGACGTCTCTAATACTAGCTCCATGGTTCAGAGGTTTCTGATTATGTTTTTATGTGTTTACAGGAAGCAACAAATTCCGGGACAATTGTAATGTTTTTATGTAATTTGCAGGGCCACGGAGCCTGGGAGGGCTTAGTCAGCGAACGTGTACAAAACGGAAAAATGACCATACATTTGTGATTTTTAGTCTGTTCAGCCCCCCCCCCTCCCCCACTCCCCTCCCACTTGCCGCTCAGCCCCTCCACTTCCAAAAACGCTTCCGCGGCCCCTGATTGGTTATTTAATAGCTTGGTGTTGATTCAGCGGAAATCTGCTTTACCGAGTTCCTACGGGAGTTACTTTAACAGAAACAGGGGCAATTGTAACAGCTTGTTACAATTGCCCCTGGCAGAGGTGACCATATTTGGAGAGATTTTTTCTATCTTAGCTTCGGTATTCGTCGTTGAAACTTTAGCAAAATATGGCCTAAGAACATAAATTTCTAAATATACAAAAATGACAGCCGTAGCTCATCCACATATTTGTCCAGAAGAAAAACAATGGTAATGTGAAATATTACTTTTATGCTCAAAAACGGTTTTTCCGCTGTAGAAAGTTCCACGAACCGTTAAATCTGCTAACACCATACAGCATGTGGAGCGATTAAATGCGCATGTTCTCTACAAATTTTAAGTTTATAGCGTGTTTCTGCTAGGAATGGGAGCCTCTGTTACAATTGCCCCGTGTTACATTTGTCCCGGTCTCCCCTATAGCATGAATTAAGGGGTGACTTGGTTGTTCAGAATTTGTGAGACCTGATTCAGGATCGCATTAGTGCATTCGTTCTTCAGATCTGTAACTTCTTTTGTCATCTTGCCAGCGTGATTTGCTATTCTCTGCAATTTCCTTAAGTCCTCTTGTCTGCACCCTCCGTACCAGACCACACAACTGAAAAGCATTACACTTTCTATTATTGACTTATAAAATAGTCTCAAAATGGTTATATCGACATGAAAGGAATTCATTTTCCTTAGAAAGTACATACGTTGCTGTGCCTTAGCATATACAGACTGGCATTGGTCTTTCCATGATAGTTCGTTATCGATTACTGTACCCAAGATTTTAAAATTCTTGACAACCTTTATATCATTTCCCTTCAGTTTGATTGGATAAGTTTGATTCTTGTTTAAGCGAAAGTCAAATGTCATCTCTTTCGTTTGGTTGTGTTTAATTCCAAGAAATTTTCTTACATCAATTCTCAAACATTGATAACTCTTCTCGATATTTGTTTTCATCATTGCTGCGGATCATACCAATGATAGCAGTGTCATCGGCATATTTGATATATGAAACCTTGTCATTTGATGAGACGCAATCATTTGTGTATAATATGAACGATGGTGCCGAAAGCACGCAGCCTGGGGGAACCTGTGTTCGTTGTGACTTTTTCTGATAAAACATCCTGTAGTTTTACTCTTTGAAGTCTTCCTGTCAGAAAATCATTAAACCAGAATAGTAGGGAGGGCTTTACATTCATAGCAGTAAGCTTATTCATCAAAAGATGGGGCTGAATTGTATTAAAAGCCGATGAAAAATCGACGAACGTGGTACGAACATAACAACCCAAAGTATCAACATGTTGCGCAACTGCATCGTTAACAGACTTATGTGGTTGATAAGCAAATTGAAAAGGATCAATTGAAAAGTTTGTCCCCTGGTTATCAAAACCAGGGGACAAACTTACATGCCCTACAGTCCTATACGAGGGATTTTGTAAATGTGGCCTTAGTGCAGTACACCTTCATAAAATTAATTTGATCCATTTCAAATAACATTACATCATCATTTAAAGGGGCATTTTAAGCAGACGTGAACAGAGTATTGCATCTGGGAGGGGAAAAGGAATAATAATAGGCATGTGGTCAAGTCGTGAAACATGTATAGCAGTCATGCCTGTATTATATTGACTTTCACTTTTGAGCTTCTAATTACTTGAAAATTTCGCGAGGAGTAAAATACCACAAATTTCATTCACAAGATTGATATAAGGAATGACTCACAGAACTCTTTTTTTATATTTATGTATTTATTATAAAATCAAGAACAAATACAGATGTTGTGATTTCAGTGATGTTCTGTGATGTCGATTCGTGATTTGCAATAGCGCCATCTTTTGGTGGAACACTCACAAAAGTTTTAGACTTATTCTGTCTTCGGGCACAGGAAGAGACGGGCCACTGGAACGGTTGGGGGCTTACGTTACTAAACCAGGGTATTGTCATAACCCCCTGATTAAACTTACCCAGTTGTGTAATCTAGTATAGCTTCGCAGCCCGTGTAGTCAGATCTGTTGCTATTGCCCCATGTTCCATTCTTCAGACAAACACGTTTCACCAAGCCTATAAAGGTACCGACAGGAAATAAGTTTCAAGCAACAAAAAAAAAGTAATAATAAAAAATTAAAATAAATAAATTAAAAAAAAAGTAATAATAAAAAAAAAAGAGAGAAAAAAAAAACAAAGAAAAAAGATCATCAGTTTTTCTATTAAACAGATTTATGTTATTGGAAAATAAGATTTATAATGATGCTCTCTTTCCAAAATCAAGAAGATTGCATATTTTTCATGAGTTTTTACCGTATTATAAGATAGGTCCAGGTAATGTGGTATCTCATGCGGCGGTCACAACTCGTCGTAGGCTACGGGGCACGTGCAACCAACGTAGCCTGCGTTGCATGCACAATGCACGGACAGGTGGTGGTACAGGCAACGTGCCTGCATGGTACATACGCTGCACGAATTTTCTACGAAATCCATCGTAGGGAGTTGCACGTTGAAGGTATGGCGAGTTGTGACCGGCGCATTACCGGCCAAGAGACGAGTTCGCGACTAGTTTGTGACTCCGAGTCTTTACAGCCATGGAAAATCTAACATGTTCAGTTTCATGATATCTGTTGCAGTCGCGGAGACTGCTGCGACTGGTTAATCGTAGGTGTCGCACAGTAGGCCAGGCGTCAGCAAAAGTGCGCCAAAACTGGTTTCTGGTCACCTAATATTCTCAGCAAAGATAGCAACCTCTAGAACATCTCCATAAAATATTTCATCATGAAATTGATTTATAGTTGGTTATTTTTCTTTGAAATGATCAGAAAATGACTTGTTAGTGGTTAGCCTATCTGATATGCGCCGGGCTAGTGGGCAAGTTACTGGTCGCGCGAAGGAGACTGACTGACGGTCGAGGGCGAAGCCCGAGATCGTCAGGCGAGGGCGTCAGCCCCGGGCTTCGCCCTCGCCCGTCAGTAGTTTGCCCACTACAAGCCCGACGCATATCGGATAGGCTAGTTAGTGGTACACCATGTGTAAATGACAAATTTTCGTTATTTTGGATTTTTACTAAATGAGTAGTTCAATATATTTAAAATTGAATTTGCTTGTTTAAGAATGATCATCTTTAGTGCCCATAGAATTTAAAGACAAATAATTAATCCATTCGGAAGTAATTTTGGGAGAAACCACTAAATAATGGGGGAAAATTGCATTTTTTTTTTTATTTTTTTTTTTTTTTATTCATACGCATAAATTTTCAGAATTGCTGCCGATTGCTGCGCTAAAAATACAATGAGAGTCTTTGTTATAGTATATGCTTTACATCAATACCAAAATTAGCTGCAACCTCCTGCAACCTTCGGAGATATAACCAATTTTCCATCCGCATGTTCGCCTATTTTACCCACAAAATCTGCTAAAAGCAGTGTTGCCAGGTCCAAGAAGTCAGATTATCGTATCAAAGCCTCAAAATTATCGTTTTTTGGCAAAAATTATCGTACATACAAGATTCTATAGCAATTTGCAGAAAATCTACCCCTATTTGGGTGATGAGATTGACCTTCAAGTCGGGCAGTTGCCAGAAGAGCCCCAGAACCTTGAATCGAAATACACGTTTTAACATTTGCGGATCAAGATGGATTCTTCAATAATTTTATAGGCGGGGGTCTGGGGGCAGAGCCCCCCAGAACTAAAAGGAATTTGGGTTTTATAGGCCAGTTTTCACAGATTTTGCCTATAGATTAATGGTATCTGGTGAAATATGTAAAATTATCGTACATTTGCCCCTTTTTTGCAATTATTGATCGTACATCGTACAGAGGGTCAAATTATCGTACAAATACGATAATTATCGTACGGCTAGCAACGCTGGCTAAAAGCGATAATGCGCACGTATTGCGCACACAAAAGTCTCACCGTAAGTGGCGTAAATATTTCAATTGAAAGCGGAAAAACCAAAACAACCAAAACAACCAAAACACATGAATACAATGATTTTCAGGAAATACAGACATGTGTGCTTATGGGGGTGATATATAGTCTTTAGACTGTTACCCCCCCCCCCCAAACCTATCAATTTCATGACTATCTGAATTTATCTTAATCTTGAAATAGTATTATGGTATTTAATTTGGGGCTCACCTAGGCCTATGTCATATTAGGTTATTATCGTTTGTTTCCAAACAATTATTATGTAATAAAGTCATAACCGATCATTCTTAAATTATGACTTGTATTATTATATGTTTTGCTAGTTTGGTCAGGAGACTACATGTAAGAATGCCTACTTATAACACATTCTAACTGTGTCTTTATCATTATACTCTCTTTCATTTTTATATTTATAGTTTGATATCATTGTTGTTTTTTTGTTTTGTTTTGTTTTTTTCATTTTGTCTTTCGAATTTTTGTAATTTCTGGACCCCATGGAAGATCAGCATTGTAATGTTTACAAAGCTGAATGGGCCATGAAGCCATTTGTGCTTCTTTTAATTTTTTTTTTTTTTTTTAATTATATGTTTATATGATAACTGTATTTTTTATTGTTGCAATTTGGAAAATAAAATACAATATAATACAATAGGTTCAATTAGAGAAGGAATCGTAGATAGATTATATAAATTGCAAGAACTTTTCCGTCATAATCAAGAACAATTAGCCAAATCAAAATGATTTTCTACTTATTTGATGAATAGGCCAACTGGTCTCATCAGGAAAACCGTATTTCTATGAATAAAAAAAAGAGACTCCCCTTTCATTAGTCCGTAAAACCCCATTAAAGTTACAAATAATATATAAATCTCTCTAAAAAAGGGCATTTTTTCCCTCGTCCAGTAAAAAAAAAAAACAGTATGTTAATGAAGTCAGATAATTTAAAAGATACTCTAATCATGTTTACAATGTTTCCGTGGTCTATAAACCCCATACACACCCCATTTATGAAAATAATATCAGTAATGTAACTTTTACAAAGAAATCCGCTCTAACCAATCAGCAATGGGTATTTTAATGACGTCATAGACATTTGGAAATACTCTTATAGTGTTTCTCATCTCTCGAAACCCCCGTTAAGTCCCACTAATCAAAGTAAAATGAATATGCCTATGTGTTACTATTGATATTTGTCTTGTCCAATCAGAAAAGAGCATTTTAATGACGTCACAAGTTTTTGAAATTGTTCTCATCGAATTCCGCGGGTCTGAAAACCATAAAAAGACTTCTCTTAAGAATTTAATTATCCGTCTTCGGTGAGGAATTAGTTTTGTCGCACTTTTAGTTTATTCTGGCCCACTGTGTGACGTCTCCTCTGATGAGATACTGTTATCCTAGTGCGGCGGTCACAACTCGCCGTACCTTCGACGTGCAACTCCCTACGATGGATTTCGTAGAAAAATCGTGCAGCCCAGGTACCTCGGAGGCACGTTGCCTGTACGACGTGCAGGAAGTTTTTACAGTGCCCTCACTACAGAAACGCAGGAATCGCAGAAATTGACCAACGACCTGTGCATACATTGCACATGCAACGCAGGCTACGTTGATGGCACGTGCCCCGTAGCCTACGATGAGTTGTGACCGCCGCATTAGCTATTGCAAACCTCTGACGTCAGCGCTCGTATTCTTGTAACAGTCAAATAGAGGTTCAAGTCCTCACTCGTACATAATTATAATTCATTTCGTATTCAAATGGTTTGAGAGAGCAACGTCCATCTGGCGCTGCTCAGCGGCTGCCGGGCCCACGAGAAAAGGGGTAAAACCATTATCCGTTTCGGACAATACAATTTGGAGCATTCTCATTCCATTTTCATTAAGATTCTATTGACGTTTCATAATACCAACCGTTATCATTTCGAAATTCTTAAAGTTTTCGATTATAGGAAAAGCTACGATAAAAATAATGTTGTTATAGTTTATATACATTTGAAATGAAAATGACACGAATATTGTGAATGACAGAGGAATATAAATCACAATCAAAATGTCATGCATACTTACTTTTGTTTGAATATTGAATTCCGTTCAAAACCAAAGGACATTGCATCGTCACATTACCCGGAGCAGACGCTTTCCAGCACTGAATTTCATCGTAATAAGAGGGACAATATTTATCTGCAAGAAAAAATTAATTAAAGAAAAAGAAAAGATCTAAAAGCAACAAAGAATATAAGGATGACTGTACAATGACGGTTATCTGAGTATACGTGTATTATCATGAAAAGGGACGACGGCATATTCTATTTGTATATTTAGATATTGGGAAGAGAGGATTGAGAGATAATGAAAGACCGATTGAGATTTTAAAAATTACATACATAGTTATAGAAGGAGAAAAGGGAGACAGGGGGAGGGCAGAGATGAAGAGATGGGGCTCCCATGGAGTTGGGGCCTATGTTGGAGAGATAAACAATGAAATACATTTTATGAAGATATAGCAGTAATAGCAATAATAAGATACTTGTAAAAAGATCAATTGAGAAGTTAATACTCAGTCGATTAAACACTGTGACAGTGAATTTCAATAAAAATAAAAAAATAGTACAGTAACTGTTATGCATAATTATAATTAAAACTGGCAATACCATGGCAATTTTTTTAATGTACACATACATTTTATTATTTTTAATCAGTTTCTAGCGTAATAAGTAACCGTGGTAACTCTCACCTCCGCTAGCGGTTGTGAAGTTCAGATATGGCCTCTCAAGGAGGTCCCGTAAAAAGCATTCATCTATCGGATTCTTCAAATCATAACCATGTCTTTCACTACGCTGCCTGACCAGGGAATCGAACGCCTCCGTGCCCAATGATCGGGACGGTGTCGGGTCGCCGACGCGCCCGCCGTCATCATTCGGGACGTTTCGGTGATATTCGGCGGTTGGGGTTGGTATCAGTCTGTCAACGTTGTTGGCGCCTCTTTCAATGTCGGTCGGACGTGATTGACCGAAGCCGCTTCCAAGAAGTGCGTGTAGCAAAATCAGGTGAGCTATTATTGAGATGGACATCTGTATAAGTTCATTTAAGATGATAATGGAGAAAGATAATAATCACATACTGAAAATGATATTGGTTTACAAACATTTTGTTAAAGGATGGGAATGCTGACCCTTTAATACACGTACTCAAGATTCAGATTTTATTTTCCTTTTTAAAGACACATTGAATCCCATTTGAAATATAAACAAACATAACATAAGGCAATAAAATATCACATCATCAGAATAGTTCAGTATTTTTTAAACTACAATTTAATTGATATTACTTTTATATAGACCAAATGTTGATTTGTTTTCCTTTTTTTAAGGGGGAGGGGAGGGGGTTTGTCATGTTTGTTAGGATTTAGTGAAATAATACATATAGTTTAGATTAAACTATTTGTATGTTGTACTACAGAACTTCGACATTGTTGAAACTACATGATGCGAGAGAGAGTG
>CALNVZ010000641.1:5727459-5747405 GCA_940671915.1 Paracentrotus lividus | reverse complement strand
TCCATGATAGTTCGTTATCGATTACTGTACCCAAGTATTTAAAATTCTTGACAACCTGTATATCATTTCCCTTCAGTTTGATTGGATAAGTTTGATTCTTGTTTAAGCGAAAGTCAAATGTCATCTCTTTCGTTTTGGTTGTGTTTAATTCCAAGAAATTTTCTTACATCAATTCTCAAACATTGATAACTCTTCTCGATATTTGTTTTCATCATTGCTGCGGATCATACCAATGATAGCAGTGTCATCGGCATATTTGATAATTGAAACCTTGTCATTTGATGAGACGCAATCATTTGTGTATAATATGAACGATGGTGCCGAAAGCACGCAGCCCTGGGGGGAACCTGTGTTCGTTGTGACCTTTTCTGATAAAACATCCTGTAGTTTTACTCTTTGAAGTCTTCCTGTCAGAAAATCATTAAACCAGAATAGTAGGGAGGGCTTTACATTCATAGCAGTAAGCTTATTCATCAAAAGATGGGGCTGAATTGTATTAAAAGCCGATGAAAAATCGACGAACGTGGTACGAACATAACAACCCAAAGTATCAACATGTTGCGCAACTGCATCGTTAACAGACTTATGTGGTTGATAAGCAAATTGAAAAGGATCAATTGAAAAGTTTGTCCCCTGGTTATCAAAACCAGGGGACAAACTTACATGCCCTACAGTCCTATACGAGGGATTTTGTAAATGTGGCCTTAGTGCAGTACACCTTCATAAAATTAGTTTGATCCATTTCAAATAACATTACATCATCATTTAAAGGGGCATTTTAAGCAGACGTGAACAGAGTATTGCATCCTGGGAGGGGAAAAGGAATAATAATAGGCATGTGGTCAAGTCGTGAAACATGTATAGCAGTCATGCCTGTATTATATTGACTTTCACTATTTGAGCTTCTAATTACTTGAAAATTTCGCGAGGAGTAAAATACCACAAATTTCATTCACAAGATTGATATAAGGAATGACTCACAGAACTCTTTTTTTATATTTATGTATTTATTATAAAATCAAGAACAAAATACAGATGTTGTGATTTCAGTGATGTTCTGTGATGTCGATTCGTGATTTGCAATAGCGCCATCTTTTGGTGGAACACTCACAAAAGTTTTAGACTTATTCTGTCTTCGGGCACAGGAAGAGACAGGCCACTGGACGGTTGGGGGCTTACGTTACTTAAACCAGGGTATTGTCATAACCCCCTGATTAAACTTACCCAGTTGTGTAAATCTAGTATAGCTTCGCAGCCCGTGTAGTCAGATCTGTTGCTATTGCCCCATGTTCCATTCTTCAGACAAACACGTTTCACCAAGCCTATAAGGGTACCGACAGGAAATAAGTTTTAAGCAACAAAAAAAAAAAAGTAATAATAAAAAATTAAAATAAATTAATTTAAAAAAAAAAATAATAAAAAAAAAAAGAAAAAAAAAACAAAGAAAAAAGATCATCAGTTTTTCTATTAAACAGATTTATGTTATTGGAAAATAAGATTTATAATAATGCTCTCTTTCCAAAATCAAGAAGATTGCATATTTTTCATGGGTTTTTACCATAGGGTACATGCAGGTAATATGGGCCCCCTAAGCTCATTTGCCTAATTTGCATAAAATTACGAAATGAAACACAGTCTAATTTTTGTTTATATGAATCAATAACTACTGCTCTAACTTTTATTGTGAAGAAAAACAACAACTATCACCTAACCCGCCTGTACTCAAATTTCAAATGTTGAACGGTCATTAAAAATCAGGCCATATTACCTGATGTGCATCTGTATATTGGGCAGATTGTATTATGTAGTTTAAATTCACTGATGAAAACTTCGACCCGCCACGTCGGAAGGCCATGCCTCCTATTGCCACAATCATCGAAAAAAAAGGCATGCCATTAATTTACATCCATCTATACCTAGAATCTTTGATCATTACCCCATAATCTATTAAAGTGCTACATCAGATTATCTTCCAACTCAGAAGATGACTACTGTATAAAAGAAAACATTTTTAAGTTGATCCTGTCATGTACTTCAGAAATGCAACAAACGAAGTCATTGCATAAATACAGACCTTTGATGTCCTACCTCTCAAAAATCTATCAGTCTTCATCTTCCTCCTCACAATGACCCAAGTTTGAAGTCGATCCATAAACGGTTCAGAATTTAACACGAAGGACGTTGCATTTTCATGTATACAATGGACGTCTGACCCTTGACCTTTGACTTATGACTCAAAATAATAAATTCATTTTCCTACACAATAATGCACTACATGACCCAAGTTTAGATGTTCCATCCATCAAACTGTTCTTAAGTTATCTCAAGAAAACCATTTCACTTACCACAATGTCCTCTGTCTCATGACTCTAAATTCTACATCAGTTTATTTTCCGCCCAGATGCACATATACCAAGTTTGAAAATTGATCCGTCAAACGGTTTTTAAGTTTTTGGATTCAAACAAGCCATTTTTCATGTAACACAATACCTTCTTGGACCTTTGACCTCATACCTCAAAATCTGATTAAGTTCATTTCCCTCCCAATTAATATTGATCAATTAAATTGATCTCAAAGGTTCTAAGTTTCTCAAAACCGTTTCTTAAGCTTATCGCTTTGATTAATATCGAGTAGTCTGATTGTTTTCATTAGCTTATCAGCAGATGACTTCTTTACGCTTTTACTTCTCATACCGCCTAAAATCTAATGTAGTAGTTTAGTTACCCTCAGTATTTATGCACATTTTTATGATCCTCGATGTTGCAGATTATATCCTTTCAAACTTTTCCTTATTAGCTCTTGAAACAAACCATTCTTAGTACTACATGACCTCTTGACTTTGACCCCAAAATCAATCATCATTGACCTCCCATATGCACACCTATTACCAGATATTGGAATGTACCGCACACATCTAAGTTATGCCGAGATACTAACCTTCATCGACAATACATCTGTGACCTTTGACCTTTGACCTCATGACCCTAAAATCTAATCAGTTCATCGCCCCTCCCATAGGCACACATTACTCAAGTTTGAAGTTGACCTGTCAAACGGTTTTAAAGTTATGGCGAGAACGAGCCATTTTCATGCATACAATGACCTCTGTGACCTTTCACCTTTCACCTCATGACCCTAAAATCTAATCAGATCATTGTCCCTACCATATGCATACATGATCCAAGTTTGAAAGTGATCCGTCAAACGGTTCTTAAGTTATCGCGAGAACGAAAACGGGACGGACGGACGGACGGACGTACGGACGGACGGACAACCCGAAAACATAATGCCTCCGGCACCACCTTCGGTGGCGGAGGCATAAAAACTACAATGACTCTACCATGTCTGGAATTTGCTTAAAATGTTGAAAATCATTAACTTTAAGATATAATTTGAAATTATAAGACCCTTCAGTAAATAATTTGACTATATATTTCATTGTGTTGTATTTTGTATATTATTTTTTTTTTAATATTATTTGAATATTATTTTCATTATAGGCCTATAAGTCAATATAGGCCTACAATAAGTTATTATATTAATTATATACTGTGAATATACCCAAAAAAATCGTAGCAAAGAGATTGATGCCTCATCCCAATACTAAGTACCAGAATCATTTCCGCCATTTTGGATGGCCCATATTACCTGCACTAATGTTGCTGTGTTAGGCAAGCATTCAATGCCACATTGAACCCTTTCACTACAACAAATTGACCTGTACACACTAGAATGATCAAAATGAAACTATAAGCTTACTAAATATACAAAACAATTGAGGTTACCCCCTCAAACACTCTTTCACCATCACATTCTGTGAAATATCAAATTTTACATCAGGGTAAAGAAATGCCGTAAGTTTTACCTACCTTGTTGGTTTTCAGCAATTTTCTCAGAAAAAATTTCGGCATCAGATACTCTCACGACGATATATTTTCGTATACAGTTCATATGAACAACATTATGGTACTCACACCGGTCACCAGTCACCGGTCGACGGTCACGACATGATTTGCTTCAGGTGGCCCATATTACCTGCTGGCCCATATTACCTGCATGTACCCTATTATAAGATAGGTCCAGGTAATGTTGTATCTCATGCGGCGGTCACAACTCGTCGTAGGCTACGGGGCACGTGCAATCAACGTAGCCTGCGTTGCATGCACAATGCACGGACAGGTGGTGGTACAGGCAACGTGCCTGCATGGTACATACGCTGCACGAATTTTCTACGAAATCCATCGTAGGGAGTTGCACGTCGAAGGTACGGCGAGTTGTGACCGGCGCATTACCGGCCAAGAGACAAGTTCGCGACTAGTTTGTGACTCCGAGTCTTTACAGCCATGGAAAATCTAACATGTTCAGTTTCATGATATCTGTTGCAGTCGCGGAGACTGCTGCGACTGGTTAATCGTAGGTGTCGCGATGACGTCTCCTCTGATGAGATACTGTTATCCTAAGCTATTGCAAACCTCTGACGTGAGCGCTCGTATTCTTGTAACAGTCAAATAGAGGTTCAAGTCCTCACTCGTACATAATTATAATTCATTTCGTATTCAAATGGTTTGAGAGAGCAACGTCCATCTGGCGCTGCTCAGCGGCTGCCGGGCCCACGAGAAAAGGGGTAAAACCATTATTCGTTTCGGACAATACAATTAGGAGCATTCTCATTCCATTTTCATTAAGATTCTATTGACGTTTCATAATACCAACCGTTATCATTTCGAAATTCTTAAAGTTTTCGATTATAGGAAAGGCTACGATAAACATAATGTTGTTATAGTTTATATAAATTTGAAATGAAAATGACACGAATATTGTGAATGACAGAGGAATATAAATCACAATCAAAATGTCATGCATACTTACTTTTGTTTGAATATTGAATTCCGTTCAAAAACAAAGGACATTGCATCGTCACATTACCCGGAGCAGACGCTTTCCAGCACTGAATTTCATCGTAATAAGAGGGACAATATTTATCTGCAAAAAAAATTAATTAAAGAAAAAGAAAAGATCTAAAAGCAACAAAGAATATAAGGATGACTGTACAATGACGGTTATCTGAGTATACGTGTATTATCATGAAAAGGGACGACGGCATATTGGGAAGAGGGGATTGAGAGATAATGAAAGACCGATTGAGATTTTAAAAATTACATACATAGTTATAGAAGGATAAACAATGAAATACATTTTATGAAGATATAGCAGTAATAGCAATAATAAGATACTTGTAAAAAGATCAATTGAGAAGTTAATACTCAGTCGATTAAACACTGTGACAGTGAATTTCAATAAAAATACAAAAATAGTACAGTTATGCATAATTATAATTAAAACTGGCAATACCATGGCAATTTTTTTTAATGTACACATACATTTTATTATTTTTAATCAGTTTCTAGCGTAATAAGTAACCAAAACTAAGGGACCGTGGTGACTCTCACCTCCGCTAGCGGTTGTGAAGTTCAGATATGGCCTCTCAAGGAGGTTCCGTAAAAAGCATTCATCTATCGGATTCTTCAAATCATAACCATGTCTTTCACTATGCTGCCTGACCAGGGAATTGAACGCCTCTGTGCCCAATGATCGGGACGGTGTCAGGTCGCCGACGCGCCCGCCGTCATCATTCGGGACGTTTCGGTGATATTCGGCGGTTGGGGTTGGTATCAGTCTGTCAACGTTGTTGGCGCCTCTTTCAATGTCGGTCGGACGTGATTGACCGAAGCCGCTTCCAAGAAGTGCGTGTAGCAAAATCAGGTGAGCTATTATTGAGATGGACATCTGTATAAGTTCATTTAAGATGATAATGGAGAAAGATAATAATCAGATACTGAAAATGATATTGGTTTACAAACATTTGTTAAAGGATGGGAATGCTGACCCTTTAATACACGTACTCAAGATTCAGATTTTATTTTCCTTTTTAAAGACACATTGAATCCCATTTGAAATATTAACAAACATAACATAAGGCAATAAAATATCACATCATCAGAATAGTTCAGTATTTTTTAAACTACAATTTAATTGATATTACTTTTATATAGACCAAATGTTGATTTGTTTTCCTTTTTTTAAGGGGGAGGGGAGGGGGTTGTCATGTTTGTTAGATTTAGTGAAATAATATCATATAGTTTAGATTAAACTATTTGTATGTTGTACTACAGAACTTCGACATTGTTTGAAACTACATGATGCGAGAGAGAGTGGCGTATGAATGATCGACTTTTATGCGCAGTTTGTCAAGATATTCATGCAACATACACGAGTAAATATATAATAAAAAATGCAGCGTTTTACATACAATTATGTCTTGCTCTCCCCTCTCTCTCTCTCTCTCTCTCTTTCATTTCTCTCTCTCTCTCTCTCCTTCTCTCTCTCTCTCTCTCTCTTCTCTCTCTCTCTCTCTCTCTCTCTCTCCTCTCTCTGTCTCTCTTGTCTCTCTCTCTCTCTCTCTCTCTTCCTCTCCATCTCCATCTCTCCATTTTATTTTAGAAGTGGTGTGGTCGAGAGTGGATAAGTCAGCGGACTGACGATCACAAGTCATGAAGGTACGCGGTTCAAAACCTTTTGTCTATATGTTTTCAATGTGTATTTTTATTGTATATATATTGTATTTTAACGTGGAAATAAATAACATTCAATTCAATTCAATCCCGTCCATTCCACTAGCATCCTTCGGAAGATATAAAATCTATAATTTGCCGTACTTGACCCAAGTGAGGTGAATGGGTACCGATAGGAAGAAATTTATTGAATGCTGTGAGCGCCCTTCGGGGAAGCCTAGCTGAAAAAAAATAAATTTAAAAAAATAACAATAATATTATGCGCCTCGAGCACTCTACAGAGTGGATTTGGCGCAATACAAATCACAATTATTATTATTTATTTATCATTTTATTAAAACTGACCCAATTTTTAATGTCGATCATAACTTCTATTAAAACCAGTACGAACTAGGAGCCTTGTATACACCACCTCAAGTCCTTAACTACTCGATTCTGCCCTGATTCCTAACCCATCATGCAACATCCTGAATAGTGTAGTCTTATAATGCAGGCCCATTTGAATGAAAACACACTTTTCATTACTCAATGAATTCAAGCCATGAAAATTATCTGCCAAGTATCAAAACACATACTTTTCCCCTCAAGACATTGTAGTTCACAATACAATTTAAAGTGTAGGTTAATTTATATACCGTTTTGTTAATGGTTATCTCAAAAGGTATACTTTAAGACTAGCTATTCATAACTTATAGTCAATGAGACGGTTGCTCAGTTCACTCTCGCTTTAAAAGAAATAGGTACTAGTAATACTTTATTTGGGGGAAAGAGGGTGGGTGTTATGTAGCAGAAAATTAATAATGTTTCTAGCATTTCTAGTCCTTTCGTTATTACATATATTAAACATGTTGTGATTTACATCACAATAAGTGAGGGAAAAGTCAGTGATAATTTTTTTTACATACATGTATGGAATCAAACGTCGTATTCAGATCATCACTGCACAGTGTAAAAGCTAAATATAGCTATTTTATGAAAATGAAATGAATCGTGTTGATAATTCGAATGGTACGTTTGTATGGTTATTGTTATTACTCTAAAAATAGCAGTCCACCCATTCAATGATATTGAATCTATATTACATAAATGCACCCTTACTAATATACATGTACTTTATTCTATTTTTAACATAACCAAAGGCATTATTATTTGTTCCCGTGATATAACTGGGCGGGAGTAATGCGGCATGCGTGTCTTCTTCAATTACTGATATAGGTTTTTAAATATTTCAGTGGAACAGAATAAAGATCTCATCATCTGATTTCAGTGGCTATACAAATGATACAGAATGGTGTCCTTTTCAAAACGCGTATTTCTTTTATCCTTTATAGCTTTGTACCTTGGATCCCTAGTTCTAATTCTTGTCAGCTCATGATTAATATGCTACAAGTGTTATAAAACTCAGGCTCTGTCACACTGGCTAAAATGCTCCATGATGTTCCCCCGTTTACTTTTAAAGTGAAACTAGTGTTCTAGTGAAGCAAGCGACGTAGTAACGACAGTATAATGTGCCTTAAAATCTTATTTTCTCAATGTTCTACTATGATTTTTTTGTGTGTTTATGTTTTGAACTAGTTCTTATGTGCTAAATAACCGTTAAGTTTGCTGTTAATACGTTCCATGTATATATTACAATTTATAATCTTGTACTTGTATTTACTTTATTCTTTTATGTTGGGACCCCCTGTAAATAAGCTCTCGGGCTTTCATGGTCATCTCCGTCAAGCTTACGTGAACTTTGTTATACTGGCAAATAAATCAAATAAAAAAATATCAAAATAAAGTCAAGACATTGAAATGTGGAAGACACTCTCTAAAAGTGATTTGGAGAGTGATATCATATCACCTAAGCATTATTTTGTGCTGTGAAGTTTGTAAATGCATGTCACATGCACTTACACAGAAATGCATGTATGGGACAACACAATATGTTCGGACCCATACATGTTAGCCGTGTGGTATATTTTGGATCCTATTATGACTATTAGGTCATTTGAAGAGCAATCTTTTCTTGCGGAGCTCTTAAATTATGATATTTCTTCCCAAATATCATGAAAATAACTGGAAAGCTCACAAAAATTTTCTTCATCTTCCCACACCTTCCCACAATACTATTCTTAATCTCATTCACTTTTGCCACCTTAATCCAAATGAGAATAGGTAAAATGGTACGTGGCACGGAGAGAGTGTGTGCTGCTCGTTTTGCCGTTGTTTGTTTAACCAAAAATGAAATGTGGGTTCATTAGTCCGACTGTTCGTTTGTCCAAAAATAAAATCAAGTTCAGAACATTATTTTGATAAACTATAGTCCTAATTGTGCGAAGGTCTAAAAGGCTCAATAATCTGAAAATGATATAGAATTTCGTTAATCCGAAAATTAAATAAGTTTCGTTAATACTAAAAATTAAATAAGGTTCGTTATAATCCGAAAGTAAACGGGGCTCATAAATCCGAAAATGAAATAAGGTTCGTTAATCCAAAAATAAAATAAGGTTTGTTTACCAGAAATGGAATAAAGTTTTCGGATGAACGAACATTATTCTATTTTCAAATGAATCAGCCTTACATGAACTGAATAACGAGCACATTGTCGGATTACCGAACCATATTTAATTTCCGACATAACGAACCCTATGTAGTTATGAATATTGATAAATATGAAATAAAAACTAAGGATAGAACCGAGTGCAGCACACTTTATAGTTGACTAGTGCTTATTTATTGTTTGTTGGCTTGTTGGCTTATTCATTCATAAATTAACAAGCCAAAGTAATTATAATTTAATGTTGCGTATTGTCACAGTTCCGGTGAAGAAATATCCCTATTAAAATCGATTTTTGTCAAAAGTGTGGTGATAAAAACCAATGTACCGTGCTTTAATGGCACAACAGCCAAGAATATTGACTTGTAGATTACAATATTGTTTTCTTTCTTTTCTAATTCTTGCATGAATCTTTTATACATCTGTTTCGTTTGTTCATTTTCTTTTCATGTGCGCCAGGCAGGGGGCCTTGCTATTGTGAGTAGCACTTTTAACATGATTTACAGGGGGTAGAATAAATACGAGCGTGAAACTAGCTCAAAGACGTGATTACCTATTACTTCATGTTTACATTTTGCTCTTGATTGATATCAACTAAGCTTTAAAGTAATTTGGCCGTGTTTACAATGAAAAGTGATGGAGTAGCTCCAAAACTCCTGATGATATCCACGTGATAATATCATAATAATTAGGGCGGTAATAATAATTGTTCGTCATATTGATAATATCCCAGTGGACTTACCATAAATTGCATGTGTTTGAATTTTACGGAGGTCCTCCGAAATTTATAACAACACTTTGTTTCCCTGTTATCTTGCATCACATATTGGTTTGACCGAGTATAATCATGATAATGGATGAAAGTACTACCGACGAATCAAAATATATTGTGATATCACACTATTCTCTAGAAATGAGGGAATTTTTAACAATAATGTTTATTTTACATAAGATTTTTCAGCTCATATCCTACTTCTCCTAAATACCACTTTAATACGTGCAGTTCCATATCTCTACTACGACATCCGTCTTGTCTGTGCCTAATTTGCATGGTCGAACGGGGTCACAATAAACACTGTTGATCTATCCTTTTTTAAACACGATCTTTTCCTTTTAGACTTCCAAAATTCAATAATATTTTACACGCCAAATTACTTTATTTCGCTATCACATAGTACATTATTTCACCACGTATACACGAATTCAATTTTCCTTGATAATATAAACTAAATGAAGGATGGCAAAAAACTAAAAAAACATCTATTGTTGATTTTCTGGGGGTGCTTGAGGTTTAAATACATTTGATCTACGAAGAAAAATAAAATGAAATAAAATTACCTTTTGAAATACACAAACGCATCAATAACGTCAGAATAAACGACCTAAAATTATCACGTTATATATAACCGCAGTTATGGAACAAAGTCTCTAGAAAGCTCACAATGCTACAACGAAACTTAAAGGGATTAAGTAGCTTTCAAAAACAAGAGCAATTATACCGAGATTAATAAAATTATATTGCTCCAACAGTAAAAACAAACTACTGAAAGTTGCAGATCAAATGGAAGTCATTTACTACCTTAAAACAGTGTAACAAACAATGCCCAGCATACAGCCGAACACCAGTACCCTCATGCTGAGAGCTCACCAGGCCGCTAGAGATGGGGGACTTTACAACAGGAAATGGGTGTGTGGAAAAGCACATGGTTTTATAAACCATCCGGTGTTGGTTTATAAATTTTGAGTATGAAATCATTGATATCTCGAAGGTAAAGCAAGCAATTAGCTTGCAATTTTGCAGAGATACCAGACTGACCTAAGTGTTTATAATTATGTTGGCAAAATAAGCTAAATCGAATTAATGTGATTTGAATATCATTCAATGTTACTGCAACCCTTTAAGCGAGAGTTGTAGACACTTTATTTTCGAGAACATTTCGTGCCTGGGAAGAAATCAATTATCCGAGGGTTCTTTTAAATGGACAATCAATGTTCTAGGGTTTGGTACGGTCAATTTTCTTTTAAATGTTCAAAATTGCCGCCGGTTGTCATTGATTTCAGAGATGTTTTTGCCATCATTATATCGAGAGCAATTCAAAGAGCAATAATGGACTTTAAAAAACGTACCGAGGGGCTTTTACAAAATGATGAATTCAATTTTTTTGTTACCACTTTTTACTTTATTGTTACATTGCAGTGTCATTGAAAGAAAAAGCCAGGGTCTAGGAAATTTAAGAAAATTTAAAAATATAAAATTTCAAAGTTTAATTTATTTTGGGATAGAATGCAAAATTATATGTTATGGTAAAACACATAATCCTTTGAAAAGGGAGATATATAAATCATTATAAATTTGTATAATGGTTAAATAAAGAAGTTTTCTATCAAAAGTCGGGGTCACAATATAAAGAACTAGGCCTAAAATTTGATATACTTTGCATCTTATCAGGACATCTCCCCCGGAGGACAACTCCCCCGGGGACAGCTCCCGGAGGACAGCTCCCCCGGAGGACAACTCCCCCGGAGGACATCTACCCCGGAGGACAACTCCCCCGCAAGACAACTCCCCCGCAGGACATCTCCCCCGGAGGACAGGTCCCCCCAAGGACAACTCCCCCGGAGGACATCTCCCCCGATGAAAACTCCCCCGGAGGACAACTCCCACAGAGGACATATCCCCCGAGTACAACTCCCCCGGAGGACAACTCCCCCGCAGGACAACTACCCCGCAGGACAAGTCCCCCGGAGGACAATTCAACCATTCCGGACAACAGATCCACATGCACTCGCTAATTTTTGCTTCATTTCAGATTTTTCTTCTTTTTTTTTTTTTGAAACCGAAATAGGAAATACAAAATCTTTGGCAATTTTTGTTTTTTTCCGGCGAAGGGTCTTAAAGTTTGGCAGCTGTAGAGGCGCACTGCTATTGGAACCGAATTTTATCGTCAAAAGAGAGAGAGAGAGAGAGAGATCAACTTCAATCTTAAATCACCATAGGAAGATGATGTGATTAGATTTTAGAGTATGTAGGTCAATGGTCAGGCCCGTAACTAGGATTTTTGCGGGGGTTCGAAATTTGAAAAAAATGAAACTTTTAAAGGGATGATTTATGATTTTTTTTTTTTTTTTTTTTTTTTTTTTGGTTATTCTTACAAACGGTGACGATCACCTTTCTTTTAGCCCCCCCCCCCAAAAAAAAAAAAAAAGACAAGAAAAAAAAAGTAGAAAATTCACCTCTTCAATTATACAAAAATACATGTACATAATTTAATACGAGGTTTTTTTTGTTTTTTTTTTTTGTGGCTTGTTTCAGCAAATGTTTTAGAATTATAAATGTTTTCATCGGATATGTCGACGGAAATACTGAAAAATTGGTTGATATGCCGAGATGTTTTAATTTCATCTACTTCCGGAGATATTTTCATACCAACACTAATTGCAATAACACCTCTCTTATGATAGTGAACACACGGCATGAATGCAAAGCTGTGCAAGTCCATACTTATGACACACACCATTCAGATATGAATATTCGGTTGTTTTGGATAAATGTAAACAATTGCCTGTAAAATCTTAAACCCAATGACAATGATTGTATTACAATATTCCTTGTAAAACTGACAAAACAAGTGATGATGTTTGAATGATTTTGTAAATTTCTTTTTGATAAATAAAAATTGTGTTCTCGTTTAAACTTTTGCGCCCATTGTAATTTGTTTATGGTGTGATTAATTTTTAATTAAAGCTTATTTATAGTGGCAACCCCCCCCCTTGCTGAAGACGACTAGAGATATGTAGGCCAACTCGCCCTTCCTCCTCTTTTCTACTCTGTA
This sequence comes from Paracentrotus lividus, assembly GCA_940671915.1. Lineage (NCBI taxonomy): Eukaryota > Metazoa > Echinodermata > Echinoidea > Camarodonta > Echinidae > Paracentrotus > Paracentrotus lividus. Next base: position 5,734,457 of record CALNVZ010000641.1, on the reverse strand, counting down.
GCTTCATATTTAAGTTCCCCATTTAGCATCCTCCTTTTTTCAACATTTCTTATTAATTTTCTTGCATTTTCATTAATTTTCCTTTTCTGAGGGTCACATTTCGATGGGGTACCTCTGAATCTGCCAAACTAACAACCTTTGGAGGGAAGGAGTAGCCATTCATAGATTGGAAGGGTGGTTCCAATGGATGATTAACAATTAACAACCATTCCCATCCCCGCTTGTCATTACAGAAGGGTTACTCCAGCATGTGAAAATATACGTAATAATTGTAACAGAAAGAAAAACAAAGGTGGCATAAAACAAATATAAGCATTTAAAGTGAGGGGAGATGTCATCCGGGGGAGTTGTCCTTAGGGACCCTGTCTCCGGGGGAGTTGTCCTGCGGGGGAGTTGTCATCCGGGGGAGCTGTCCTCCGGGGAGTTGTCCTCCGGGGAGCTGCCTCCGGGGGAGATGTCCTGCGGGGAGTTGTCCCTCAGGGGAGTTGTCCTATGGGAAGTTGTCCTCCGTGGGAATGTCTGGGGAGCTGTCCTCCGGGACTCGTCCTTGGGGGACCTGTCCTCCGGGGGAGATGCCCGGGGGAGTTGTCCTCCGGGGGAGCTGTCCTCCGGGGGAGTTGTCCTCCGGGGAGTTGTCCTCCGGGGGAGCTGTCCTCCGGAGTTGTCCCCGGGGAGATGTCCTAGAACCACTTTGCATGTATGGATGGGGGGGGGATATTTCATGAACCTATAGCAAGGTTATTACCAGCTGTTTTGTCTTCTTCTTTTTACCACGGACATTAATATGGATTAATAGTAGCATAATAGTACAAGTATAAGAACTTCGTGGGGAATGATTGCCGTGTTTATTTGAACTTGACTGACCATCATGCATCGACAGGTGTTTTTAAGTGAAGTGGGTTTTAATGTACCGCAGATCTACACCAAATAAACAAAATCTGAATTGATCCATCTATGGCCTACGTTGTGTGTGTGATTCAAAAAGTAGAAAGAGAGGGAAAGAGAGAGAGTGGCGGCGAGCGTGAACCTGAGTGGAATCAACAGGTGGATTTGAAAAAATAAAAAATAAAATGAAATAAGTACACACACATGGTACGACGAAATAGGAGCTTTGATCGGGGGGGGATGTTAGTGGGGGAGGAGAAGGGAGAGGGAAAGAGAGAGAGAGAGAGAAGCAAGGAGATATTAGGCAAAATGACAAACACAGCGAAAGAAAAAGCTAAAAAAGATAACAGACCGAAAAGAAGCTGTTCAGTGAGAAAATACAGCTAAATACACAAAAAAGAAGACGAGTGATTAACAGATGATAATTTAATGCCAACAAACGAGTATCATTGGTTTTACATATTGACGTCTGTCATCAAGGAAAGGCCTCGTTAAGGATTTAAAAGTATTGCATATGATGCTAAATAAATTTAATATACTTTCATTATTGCACACCATGATCAAATATCAATTCCACCCTTAAAGGGGAATCCACCCTGCAGTTTTATTATTTGTTTGTTTGTTTGTTTGAAAAAATTCATCAAGGGATAACAAAGTTGTGAATAAATAAAAGCTTAAATTGTATTGTCATTCAATTCAATTCATCAATTCATCTTTATTGGTCCAATGGAAATTCATCTTGTCTACATCAGTACATGCAAAATTACAATATTGAAATACAAATATACAAATATACAAAATGAATATAAAGCAAAAAAACACAGTATTACATAAGAAAAATATTGGATGAACAAAACAATTGGTAAGTCATAGGACATGTATACAATGAATTCAATAATTGAAAACAACTCTAATATCTTTAGACTTATTAAAGTTATAATGTTTCATTTATTCCTACGCAGTGTGTGTGCACACTCTTTGATCAAACGTCAATATCTTTTTAAAAAAAAAAAAAAAAACTAACATGTTAGTCATTATTCAATACTACTATTATTGTTGTCTTTTGTTTGTTTTTATCCTATTTGATTTTTTATGCTATATAAGTTTCTAAAATTGCAAATTGATCATGTTGACAGCGATGAAATTCATGGAATTTCTTAAAACAAATTAAAATCTCCACGGTGTTTCCAGTTTAAATCCTTGTTAAGAAACAAAAAGAAACTGAATATTTATTAGCTAAAAGAGAAACAAACTACACATCCATTTAAAAAAATGGCGTTTTGATGTTTAACTGTTCCCCTACTTTTCTACATTAGTCGCGGTATATAACAAAATTGTGCCTCGATGCCCTCAATTCAGTGATGTATTGTAAGTACCTTTTCGCACTATTATGTTGTACATTGTAGCATACATGTATCCGTATATATACTTTTAGTTTTGTTTTTAATCCTTTGAATGAAGTCACATAGTGTTTAATAGTTGATAAATTACATTTATGTTACAGCGACATGATAAAACATGATATATGCAGTACGGAGTCATCGGGAGGACAGAACCCCTATTGTAATAAGTCGGCACGTTGTTATGACTCTTGTTTCAACGAAATCGGTATTCATAAATTATGTCTCTAGTTCAGGTCACTTAGGTCAGGGTACACTTCACGGTTGAAATTTGTTGAAAAAGAGTTGGTATGCAGTCTGCCTCGTCTTAGCCGAACTTATACAGTTGGGTTCAAGGAATTTTAGATTTTCAGGTCTTCTCTTGTTTTATTTGACCCAGAAGTTCAGTTTGTTCCCTCTTTTTTTTTATTGGGCGTTTTGTCTTTGGTGGTCAAATCATCATGTTTCCACATGTACGACTTCATGTTGATTCGCTCAGGCGGTGACTGTATATCAAACAAAACTTGATCAGTATGTAACTACAGATACGAAAGTGGAATTTTAACTGTGGGGTGTATTCGGTCTCTCGGTGATAAATAACAGGACTAAAGCTCGATTCTTGTTTTTCTTTGTTTACAGGGTTATATTTAGGCATATAGGTCCGGTTTACAAAGAGGCTTCCTCCTACTTTGTGCTTGGTACTGTATCTATTATGTTCAATGTACACATTTCTATAAATAGTCTTCTTGTTATTTAAGTTCCTCCTTTTTTTCTTTATTGTTTCTATCAGTATTATTATTTTATTATTATTGTTGTTGAAACTTTTTATTGTAATTGTGATACGATGTTTTTGATGACCTGTACATTGATTTGTTTTGATTGAATAAAACACTTAAATATAAAGGTTAAAGAATTACATGCCTACGGAGAATCAATCAAAAAAACCGATTTTCATCTGAAAAAAAAGTGTGAATAATAGCGTAAAGCTCTGTACGACGTGACCCAATCATGCCAATGGGCGGAACCTAACAATTCTATCCAAATTTCTTTAGGTGATAAATCAATTGTAGAACAAATAAAAAGCTGGCAACGTTAACAATTCAACAGACCTTGAAACCCAATTGCCCTATCGATCTGTTTTGGTGAACAAAAAGTAATAGAGAGAGAAGGACTATTGCGCCTTTTTCATTTTCATGTTTTTGCTTCGTAACACAAAACTTGAATAAAATGTCACGACAATCTACAAGCGTGACCACACATTTGGTTTTCATCAACCAACCATAATCAGTTGTCCCAAAAATGACGGGGATAACGTTTGACCCCGGCCTACATCCGACTAATCAAAGGTTTGTTTTTTTTCCTGAAAGCCTCAAAGCTTGCTAGAGGATGGTCAGATATAGCACCAAGCATGACAAGTAACGCATGCTCACAGCTAATTCTCTAATCAAATGTTAATCCAATATCTCTTTGTTTAGGCGCCATGAGGGTCCATAAATTTTGATATGTTATTGTATTATAATTATTATAATTGACATGTAGGCGCAACGCTTGTTATAGTGTGGGTAAGATCCAACAATATCAATTTGCATTAATATCTTATGGAACACTCCAAAGCTGAAAAGACCTTAACATCATTTTGTTACATGCAGAATCTTCGTGAAAATTTGAATTGGACCGTCGGAATAAATTTGGCACCCTCTGTTAGAAGCTATTGTTAGAGTTTGATATACATGAATGCCTCCCCGGAAACGCTATTCATGTTATTTTTGTAGATTTAAATTAGGTCTGACATTGTATCCATGCCAGTATATGTTTGTAAAGTTCTTTTTATATCAAAGGAGAAAACAGCTTATTTTGTCATGACACGACTTTTGATTGTTATAAATTTTTATGTCTAAAATATGTTTTATTTATTCTATCTCATAACCCATCCCAGCTTTAATACTTGAATAATGCAAAATAATGTTTCAATGTCTATATTATAAAAGCAAAACTAACACATTCTGACTTCAACGTATTCGTATTTTCTCCATTTCCTTCGATCTTTCTTCTTTCCTTTGGAAATTTTGGTTATTTAATTTCCTGTCTTTTTCTCTTGGGTCCAATTTTCAAGACATTTTATGATCTCATTTGCAAAGGTAATTTCCCCTTCTTTAATTTCTCCCTTGCGGTTATATAAGAATATACGTCATTATACATTGCCATGGTAACCAGAATTGGAATGACAAATCTCATAATCACTTATGATGGTGCAGAGACGTAGATTATATAGATGGAGAGGGATGGATATGTGAAGAATATAATAAAGCTCTTTTAGGCCGTGTTCATACACTGCAAAAACTGGGGTGTTAAATCTAACACCGGCAAAGAATAATTTTATATCCATCCACACCCAATGGTGTTATATTAACACCAGTTTTCGTGTTAAAATATATTACCAAAACTATTGGGTGTTGTTTTAACACTACATTCTGGTGTTAGTTTGACACTTTTCATGGTGTTAATTTCTAATATGATACCAGTGGATGTTGATTTGCTTTTGTCTGACACCATGGGTGTTTATTTTTTTATAGATTTTGGTGTTAAAAATATTTAGTTAACTTCATAAACTAAAGTTAAATTTGATGCTATATGTGTGTTTATGATATCTAGAATTAAAATATATAAAATGATATTACTCATATATGCAAAAATTTCAATAAAGTGGTTTTCATGTTTTGTATTAAACACCAAGAAGTGTTAGAGAGACAGCAATCTTATTCCAAAATCTAACACCATAAGGGTGGTATCTCACTTCGCGGAGACGTCCCTGCGACAGATTCGAGAATTTCGTCTCCGCGACTAACAAAAAATATTAGAGACGTCTCCGAGACGTCTCCGCGACACTTTATGAAAAAAAAAGTCTGAAGTAGTCCCAAATCCATCTCCGAGACGTCTCCGCGATATCGGGGACGTCTCTAATACGTTTTATCCGTCGCGGAGACGAAATTTTCTTTTCTCCGAGGAGACGTCTCTGCGAAGTGAGATACCACCCTAAGTTTAACACCAGCTCGGCTATTCATGTACCCTTCGTGTGTTGTTCGAGTGCCATCGTGTAACTTTCTGTAGACATCGTTTTCGTTGTTTTGCTTGTTGACCAAGTTCGGGGCTTACTTCGCGCGAACCCTAAAGCGCCTGTCCCACAAAAGGCGATCGTTGTGGCGACAACCTACGAACTACTTTTTAGTACCCATCGACACCATGCGCAGGTCCAAGCGCATATAAGATCGTGAATTTTCGCGTCTGCCGCCAACAAATACGTAGCAAAATTCTGTTCGCCGTTGGTTTCTCAACAAGTTAAACAATAGCCGGCGTCAGTTGGGTTGACGTCAATGACCGTAGCCTGTCTTCTGTTGTCGCGACAAGGTGCTATCGTAGATTATCGCCAGATAGAACATGTTTAGCACTGCGGAACGGCGGCCAGTTGTAGGTTGCCGCGCTCAAGCGTACGTTGCACGCTTCACTGAGCCGAACGGCCAGTGAAATTTAAGCCACTACGGCCTTTCTCGCCACCGACGTTCACCAAAATCAGGATCGGCCTCCGATTCAGTTACTGTACAGTCGCCGTTAATTTTTGAAATTTTCAAAGATCACTCACGACCCAAATTATAATGCGCGACTGAGAGGACTATCACGAACCTAAAGGCGACAGGCCGCCATCAGGTAGAAAACACTCGATTGCCTGTGTCAGTCGCAAGGATCGCCATAGTGCGCAAGTTCATATTTTGGTTGATTTTAAGCTGCGACAAGAGAAGTCGAGCCGCGAGATGCGCGAAGGTCGAGACTATTGTATTATCGGATACCAGCTATTGTTAGCCTATTGTTTGCGGGGAAGCAAGTCGCTGTCGTAGCCTATCGTAGACAGAGTCGTAGATACGTATGATCTTCGATCACCTACGATTCTGACACGATTCTGGCAGGTTTTAACATGCTTAGGTTGTCGCCACAACTATCGCCTCCTGTGGGACAGGCCCTTAACATAACACATTTCGTGTGTCCATCCGTGCTCAACTTCGGGACAGTGTGACGCGGGCTTTAACCCTTTGTAGGAGCATTACCTATTTACTCCTTTTATCCCAGCTTATGCGGCAGTCGCATGTAAACAACGCAAAACCGGCGCATTGAAATTTGTGAAAATTGCCCACAACGCGCATACAGAGCGTATAGGCCTACATAGACAACACATATTAAAATACGCAAAGAATGCACAGCGTTGGCTAAGCGCGCTTGACGAATGAGTAACGCACACCCACAGCGCATACAGTACGTTGGCCATGCGTCGTAAAAGTGACTGCGCCATAAGAGCGAGGACTATTTGATGTTCAAATTGATATTGCCTCGAACCCACGTATTTTTACTGACACCAGGTATATGGATTCTCGGAAATTCCAGGTGGAAATTCGCACCTTTGGTATTCATGGTATTGGTGTTAACTTATTGCCCTACCTTCATACAGACACCTTCAAATAATAATTTTGCCACCTTCTCTTTTGTCACGTTTGTTCCATGTTTTTTATGATTATGTTCGAAGAGATAGAAAGTACACACTCAGCTAGATATGATATTGAAAGGCAATTTTCAGCCTGATCTTAAAAATTGTTTGCAGCTTATTAAGTTTTCCTGTGAACTCGCACTTCCGAAATCATAATTTTCCACCTCCTCCTTTGTAACATTTTTTTTTTTTTTTTTTTTTTT
>CALNVZ010000641.1:5696478-5718092 GCA_940671915.1 Paracentrotus lividus | reverse complement strand
CTAATAAAACTACTTGTCTTTACAAGATATAATTTACATTCTACTTTATGCTATTATCATTTTCATTTTTTATATTTTTTACATTTTTTTTTTTTTTTGAGGCATGGGGGCGGGGTAAAAATGTCGAGACCTATTTAATCATCAAGGACATAAAATCCATCTAAAAAAACGTAATTATAATGATATTCATAGACATAAAGGAGAATTGTCCCTTTGTAGATAGTTGGCTTACTGTGGATGCAGAAAAATCTTATATGCTGCATTAGTAAAAGATTGGTGAAAATCGGATAAATGATAAGAAAGTTATAAGTATTTAATATTGAGATCTCTAAGACATAGGAAATCTCCCATTAGCAACGCGGTCACCATTTTGTGTGAGTCACCAAGGGCGATCCTCTCTCTTTTTAAAAAAAAAAAAAAAGAAGAAATAATAACAATTGATTGTTAAAGGTTTTTTCTCTCTCTCTCTATTTTTACCATAACGGTAGAATATTTTTATTATTTATATTCTTTAACAGTCACACATTTTGATTCAACCCCTCACTTAGACAAGAAACCATTGTTTTTAAACCTAGATTTAAGACCAATAGCAACCCTACACCTCAAAATCGATTCATGGGATAGCACCGAGGGGGCTTTGGTAAGTCAAAAAAAAGTTGCCAGAATGGTTATTGTGGTGGATGAAGTACTTTTTTTTTCAATTATTCAATACCCGGTCATGGTTTAAGAAAAATCCAATATAAAAAAAAATAATAAAAATAAACATCAAAATTATTTATGAGGCTGGATCAATAAAAAAAATCCAACCTCTTGACCAACAGTGTAGTTAAAAAATGTAATGTTTTCTATCTCAAGAAAACAATACCATCTTATAACACCCTAATATTGTATTGAGTGTAGATGTAGTGTAAAAGAGTATGACCCCTTCGTCTTGATTAGGGGTGAGAAATTAAAAAAGTATATTTTATCTAATATGAAACAAGCCCGTCTATTTATTAGGATCATCTTGATTTAAAAAAGTGCAAGCTGATTTTTTTTTCACCCATCAATTTATTTGAAATTTAAGTGCTCAAAAAAAAAAATCATAATTATGAGGGGGTATAACACCTCAGGATCATATAGGGAAAAACAGAACAAAAAGGAAAACAAACTGTTTATGCAGTTATCAGAATGCATTGACTGTCTTTTAACATGCCAATACAATGAATAATATCAATGAATAAACAATTTTGTGCCCATAAATTAGAGATAAACAAAGCTTCCCCACAACCTCCCACCCCCAAACAAAAAGGGAAAAAATGTTTTGCACAATGTTATGTTTCCAAAACGACTTTGTGTCTATTATAAAACTTTTTTGAGTGTCATTATATCTCAATTACTCAATAATGTTCTTTTTAGTTTCTTTTTCCTATTTTCATCTTCCACTCTCTCCCATTATATTATATTCATTCGTTATCTCTTTCTCCTCTCTTCCCCTTTCTCTCTCTCCCTCTCTCTCTCTCTCTCTCTTCTGTCTGTTTCTTGTTGCTGTTTTTCATTCTCTTTTTACCTCTCTTTCCTTTTTGTCTACCCAGGTCTCCTTATCTGTGTTTCTCTTCCGTTTCCCTCATTCTTTCCCTTGGTCCAAGGCTTTTGGTTTATACCTATTCCTAGATACATAATAATAATGTTTTTTTTTTTCTTAACCAAACTATGAAGGTTTGTTTCTTAAATTACATAAATACCACTTGACGAAAATCTTTCTAGACATACTTCACGGCATGATAGACTATTACTAATAATAGTTACATTTATGTATCACTTTATACATGTATCCTACTCGGTGTTTATAAGGGCTTTTAATGTTAACTAACTATTACCAGGCTTAGTGAGGCGACTCTGAAAGGCGCTCGCAGCATTCAAGTATTATTGATAATATAACATCATATAATATAGCTAGTTCCAAAATGAAATAAAGATTAAGAGACCACAATTATATTGAATTACATGTCGATTGATTAACCCATAATCTCTTCTCCGACATAATCATGATAATAGGAAGATTTAATACCATTGTTATTTTTTTTATTTTTTTTTAATCGAGGAGGAAAAAATCGATGCATTCAAAGATATTGATTAAAAAACGAAAAGAATAGTAATAAACCATAATTGAAAAAAAAACTTCCCGAGATAGATTAGACGCGTTTGGACGACCAGAGAACGACGAGGGAACGATTAGAGAACGACAAGGGAACGAACATCCAACGCGCATAACGTTCACACTGCTAATGCCCAGCGCATACAGAACCTATTGATAAGTGCGTTGTTACGCGCTAGAAAACGCTAAAAACTGTGAACGTGTAATAAATTATGAATTTATCTCAGCGCACATTTGCGTTCAAACAACGACTAATTGCGTATGAATAACGAGTAGCAACGTTTTCGAGCGTACACACCAAATTCCAAGAACGCTGGTCAAACGTTAGCTCAACACGCCGTAGTGTGAGGGCACCTTTATATAAACTCTTGTCTTTACAAGATATATTTACATTCTACTTTATGCTATTTCATTTTCATTTTTTATTTCATTTTTTTTGATAACATTGTTTTTTTTTTTTTTTGAGGAATGGGGGGAAAAATTGTCGACGACCGCATTTAATCATCAGACAAAATCCATCTAAAAAAAAATACATTAATGATAATTCATAGACAAACAGAATTTGTCCTTGTAATAGTTGGCTTACTGTGGATGCAAAAATCTTAAATATCGCATAGTAAGATTGTGAAAATCGGATAAATATAGAAAGTTATAAGTATTTGAATATAATCTCTAATTGACATAGAAATCTCCCCATTCAGACGCGGTCACCATTTGATCTCACAAAGGGAGAACTCCCCTATCTGCACAAACGACATTCAAAATGTATTTATTTCATTCTAATGATAGAACAGCTTTTCTTCATGATATATGTTACTTTCATATATTTACAATCATCCCATAAAAAAATTCTATTCTCCCTTTAGAATCTAAGAAAAAAGAGATTTTACGTACAATGGAGGGAGACCTGTATGATCGTTAACAAAATTCACTATTTTGTCGCAATAACCTAATGAAAGAACTCCACCACTCCATATTGATTCGTATAGCCTATTATTTGGCTAAAACACTAGCATATAAACTTGAACAACATGTAAACACAATTATACTACAGCTTAATTAGTGAAACATTTTTTGAACAACCTACCCCCATATACGGGGTAGTTGTACACATACGGGGTCAATTGTTACAATATGTAAACATACGCGGGTAAGTTCACATGTAAATCTATATACCCATACTAATTCAGCTTTCACAGTTCTGACACGTAACAGTAGATCAAGGTAAAGCCTAGAATATACACATAATATATAGAAAAATAAAAATATAATAGCTGAAAATGAAACAAAATTAATTTTACATATGTAATTAATTGGTAAGTTGTACATCAACATGGTAGTCTGTTGTAACAATCCTACCCGGGGTGATTTTACACCAAAAATCAAACTTATACAGCATTAGACAGAATTACAGGCATCAGGGTATATTATGACATACCATTGTACATATATTACAATACCAGACTATCATCAGTGCCTCACTAGTTGCAAACTATTACAAATTTCAATTTTTGTCAAAATTTACATTGAACTGTTAAAAAATGTTTTGTTTGAATTTACTTTTAATAAAAAACGGAGAACTCAACACGCCGCAGTCATCACAACTAGTGAGGCTGTATATAATGCCCATTAGCAACATCTCTCTTTGTAAATCCATCTAGCACACTGAGACACTGTAACAACTGACCGTGTAACTCAACCGTCTCCTCCACATAAATATGGGAAAGATCTCCCTGCATTACATCACCACATTCATGCCCGCTTGCCAATGGAGAATCTCAAAATTCATACTTCTAATTCATTGCCTGATTTCTCTGAAACTTTCCCAATGAGTTGGGGTTTGTCTCCATTCAACTGAGCTAAATTTCTCTTGAGGAATAATTCCCCCCCTTTAACGTATGAAGAATATAATTGAAATAATGAATTATTATTATCCGATTCCAAAATTATATGTTGTAATAACTAATTAGCTTCTTCTTTTTCTTTTTTTTTTTTCTTCTTTTTTTTTTCATTCAATCACACTTTCAATATTTACAAACATCACAGAATAACAGAACGGAAACAAAACATCACTCTGAACATCAATAATGTCCTGTTTTAAATCAGCTTTTTAAGCAGACATCCTCCAGAACAAAACGAAAACCCCCGATCCCCAACTATCCACACCAATTACCATGTAACATGAAATATTCTATTTTTGTTCATTAAATATTTACAAAAAGTCCACCTCATTCCCCCACTAGACATTCCCTGGCAACTGTCAACCAATTGCACCACAGAAAAATAACACGATAATACTTTTAATCTGATACATATTTAAACGATAACAATAATATAACCGAACGTTCTGTTTAACGATATGGAATTTACACATTCACAGTATATATTTGACGCCTAGCAAAAGTTCTTCGTATATCATGATTATATACCCTCGTTAACTCTGAATATTCCGTTAGAAAACAGCACTTTAACATAAATCAAATAGCTCGTAGTGTAAAATCCTCATTTCATAACACACATCCGCTAGAGGCGCAACAAAATAAAAAGGTTTTTTAAACATTTAAAGATATTCATTGAAAGAATAACTTAATGTAAAACTGGGTATTAGTACACAGCAAAAACGTGATTATCAATTTCGTCGACTATGTCAATACCGACTCGTTATATCATTATGTACAAAAGTAATAACAAAAAACAAAACAATACACAAAAACAAAGAAAACAATTAAAAAAAAACGCTCGACAAAAGGGGGAAACAAGCAGTTTATAACAACATTTGTATGTGTATTCAAAAATAATCTTTCTCTTTTTTTCTAAGTACAGCCATCCACCATCCAGGTGTATTTGCGTCTCTTATAAACGAAAAAAAAAGGGACAGCCACAAAATTAATTTCCCGAAATGAACATACATAATATGTATTTTCCTCAAGTGTGATTGTTTCATACTAATGGCGAAATTAAATTTTAAATGAACCCCAACATAACAAAAAAATGTGAGTAATCGAAACTATTTGTGGTGTGGTATTGGTAAGTATACCAATTAATGACACAATAAACATGATGGAGCCACAATATGTAGCACAGAATGTATGAATAAGATCACCGAAAGTACTGTGAATAAATAACTATCAATGGTCAACACATACAATAAAACAGTATTGTCAAGTTTTGTTTCCCATAGCAACAATATACTCTTTTTTCTGCACATGATAACTTCGGCGAAATGCATTGGGATAAAAAAGTATCGAAGCTTCACACATTTTGAGAAGATTTTTTTTCCTCTCGAACAATCATATAAAGTATGGCATTCTCAAAAACAATAATGCGCAAGCGTAACTAATAACGCACAGCAAGGAAACAAAAACAGCTTATCCTTAAATATGGTTGTTATTGCGAACTCAAAAAGCTAAACATAATTTTACAACATATCAATTCCATCTCAGCCCAAAATATACACATTTGTCGTGGCGAATGCTGAATACGAAAAATACCTCACAAAAATTGCCTTCTAACTGACAATAACTGGTAGTAAAAAATATTCTGAATGATTATTTTCTTTATAAAAAACATAACGATTTATATTCAAACATCACAAGTACCACAATCACAAATATATAATGTCTGATTCCAGCAAAAGTTACAAGTGTTTTGATCATGTCAGCCAATAAAAAAATCCAAAAAAATTAGGAACCTGTCAATTTTGGGCGTTTTAATGTATCCGCACCGTGAACTTATCGTGCCGCAATTTGTTCCAACTCATTTGAAGTGAACTTTTTTTTAACGAATTTAAAAACATCGCATTTTTGGCCTTTTTGGAAAAAAAAAACTTATTTTTTTTTTCCGACCAAAATTTAAAAAGAAAAATCATTCAATAATTTAGATCAGTGTATTTAGGATGGCACACAGCTCTCAGGAGAAATTGTACCAAATTTGAATAATATGGCAATCCAAGCAATCTCTGGAATTTTTTTCGATGGTAAATTTGGATTTACCTACGAATACAGCTTTAAAAGCTATATAAACCATACTAAATAACGAATACGCTCCAATGCCGAACAAGAGCGCCTCACCAGTTCCTACGACATGCATTTCCCGGTGACATTGTTCTTGTAAACTGGCAGAAAGTCATAAGTCCTAAATTTCGTGGGTCAAAAAATTCAGTAACTACGAAACACCTATAAAACCACTGCCATTTCTATACCTAAAGAGTTAGTGACAATATTTAGGAAAGTTTGACCAAACATGTCTTCTACGTGTGAAAGCTTTTATCATCCTAACAATAGGGTTTTAGATATGCCTTAAATGCTGATTCGTAGGACATTTGACATTCCGAACTACCTACGAATACAATATGCTAGTGTTGTTTCTGGCATATATTAAGAATTTTCTTGGAGACTAAAGTTACAACTTTTGAGTAATTTGTCATATAAATAAGAATGTGTGACAATTTTCTGTTAGATCTATTTTCATAATGTTTCGACATTTCCTTATATGTAAAATAATTATATTTAAACTTTATTGTTGAGAAGTAATTTCTCTGAAACAATGTTATTATCAAGTTTAATTTTTTCGTAGCGCTATCAGTGGGGAAACCTTTCAAATTATATTACCGTAAAAAAAATTATAGTCTTTTCAGAAATAAATAAAAACAGATAGCATCCCTGCATGTGTGGCACTTATTCGTAGTAACAATTGTATCCCGTAGGTAACAATGTAAGTAAACTACATTCGGCTTTACAATTTAACCCTCAACATTGCTTTTCTTTTTGGAAAGGAGGAATATCCCAAGTATAATTTGGGGACATCTGTTTGGACCCAATATATAAGTTATTTTATTGTATGGTCGTTATCAGATTTAATGTAAAAGTGCCCCAAATTATAGCTTATTGCATTATTCGGTATATAACAAATCCTTTTTTCCTATTTCATTCAAGCACGTTGCCGATTGACACAATCTGTACATAACAGATGTGAATTAACCTTCTCTAATTTTATTCAAAATGACGACATGAAAATAATATTTACTGAGATGGATTTTCATTACTTATAAAACTAAACGTTGATTTTTTTTACCGACTTATCCTTTATTTAGATTTATTTATCAGGTGTATTATGTTTCTTTATTAATGAATTAGCAATCTGGAGTTCAATACAAAGCAAACTGCCCCATTCTTAAGTTATCTTAATTTCCAAATTGAGATTTTCAGCGTATTACTCAGACCTCATAATTTCATAAGTTATCGAAACCAATGTTGATTAAAGTAAATGACTTCATTTTCATTTTATTTTGATGAGAAATGAAAAGATGTAAAAGTGACAGATGCAACGTATATCGCTCTCTTAATCATACAGTGCAGCAGAAATGTCATTTGGTTGAGATATTCAGCCTGGGTGTGTGTCATTGACTATATATCTCTCAAAATACTTTGATTTTGGTTACGTTCGAGCAAGAGTCTTTAATTCTTTCAATATTCTATATCATATCAAGAAACAGCATTATGAATTTTTAACTCATAAGCAGTTCAAGACAGTCACTGTTACCCACAAATAGTACCATTGGACTAAGATAACAGAATGGGATAATCATAATATTGCATGTAAGTCCTGATATATACGCGATACAATACAACATTTTTTTTATTGGTTAAGGAAGGGTATAATAATGAATATTTAGATTTAAATGCTATATAGCTAATATTTTTGTTGTTTATGGTTTCACGCTTATGTAATATGAATTCAGAATAAACGTGAGGAAAAGAATCCTATACCAGTTGGTGAAATCAAAAAACTGCTCTACATCTATAATAGTAATATCGTCGAAAACATTGATTAACTTTTTTTTCGAATTATGTTAAAGTATTTTATTAGACAGAAGATATCGTATTCATTTTTATTTTGGCTAGGGACTGATAGCTATTAATAAATATCGCAATAAATTTTTCTCATGTGTGAATCTTTTAGTTAGACGTTCATTTTAATCGGTATTTATGCTTGTTATCAAGCACAATGTTGAGAAAAATACCTTACACTTATTATAACAATAATCTTGATTAAAAGATATAAACAATACGATAAACAGGACAAATATTGACGTTTTGGTTAAAAGTTAGTGTTTCCCCAATACTTGGTAGTATGTCCAAATATTGGCTGAGAAAAGTATTTTCACAAAGAAACAATTAGTTTGATACCCCTACACGATTATTATATCAATTGGATCCAAACAAATAGTTTAAAATATACATGTAACCAGTTATACCTATGTTACCTACGAATAAATTAGCTGTTACCACGAATACATATGTTTCTACCTCTCTCTATAAACAAAATAATGAGGCGATTCCAATTTTTTAGTTTTAATGAGGAGTCATCTCTTTCTTTCAGTAATATGACATATCGTAATTAGCGTCGTGAAGATTAAACAATGCAAACTGACACAACCCATGTTTCAACGATTGTCTTAAAACTAAACTTTAATGAGATATGGCAAATACAAGGAAATTAGGAGCACAAGCCCTGCTTTTTTACTTGATTTAACTATTGTTAGAATCTTATTGATGGAATGGAATGACATATTTGGAAGAATAATGTATATTAGGAGGCAAATTCTCACTGTATCACATAGGTACGTGTATTCCGTAGGTAACATGCAAAAAATATGTTTTATTTTACCCCTCTGCCACAAAGTCAATTTGGAGATTAAGCTGTGGCAATTAATCACCGGATAGTGATATGTTGACTTTAGTGGGTAAAAGGACTAAATCATCAAGAGGTTCTAAATTTGGACTCAACCATTTTTCGCCGTGTACACTTCGCTGGATCGACCCATTATATTCAATATGATACATGACATCAAGACATTTTGGTTATAGACATGGTAGACAAAAACATTCTGAATATAAGACTATAGTTATCAATTATATCTACCATCCTTTTTCTTAGATTAGAACAAGACACCATTTTCTTACTTTTTTTTTTCTTTTTACGATTGTAACAATTTATGTATACCGTATATCACGGCAATAGTTACAATCACATGAATAATTAACGTAATTGAAGGCAGCATTTTCATATTTTCTTTTTCATCTTTTAGAACAGAATATTGGCATATTTCGGATTACCCACATATTTTGATGAACTATTAAAATTCGCTTTAGCCAATGTTACACTCATGGGAAGAAACCATACCATGGACATGAAATATGCGACAAATGGTACGACCGGAGAACTGTCCTACTCAAAATGATAACATAATGATAACAATATATAGCACTTTTCCAGATAGGAACTGATCAAAGAGCCCTTTTCATTACCCTAGTCATCGGGTTCAATCCTGGTGACCATTTTACAGGTGCATACATGAAAAAAATCCACCCGGGTACCCACTTTCAGAAGTGAAGCATGTAGATTTTTTAAATGCCTCGCCGAGGACATAAGCACCTTTCCCTGGGATCAAACCGGACCTATAAGCATCCTCCGTGCGTAATCTTCAGACTGACATGAAGCAGCACTTTACCGGAAGAAGAAGAAGAAGAAGTGATACGACAATTTCCTGGTACTACAATAAAGAGAAACCTATTGTCATGAGGTGGCGATTTCAAAGGCGCAAGAAAGGCGCGCCTTTTTTTAACGACATATTGAACATGACATGTTTACTACCGAAAAGATCCATCTGCCTCCCTCCCCCTCCTATTTTGAAATCCTGGTTCCGCCACCTTTCCATTAAATGATAAAAGGAGGGCAGAATACCAGAATCATTCATCAAAATCCAAATTGTAGGTGACAATAATATGTGTGGGCATTGTACAAGATTCCTGTTATATTTCAAAAACAGAAAATGGCGTTTCAAATGACACAAGTTTTATTCATGCAATTAAAACAAGTCTCATCATTTTGTAATGTTTTGACATTTTTTCCATTTTTCAGAAAAAGTGACGCAAGAAAATAGAACAACATAGCAAAGTCGATTAATTTCAGTAAATTGATTGCAACTAATACATATATGCAGCGGTTAGCGCGAATAGGCATTTCTGTATAAACAAAAAATAAAGAATAAAACAAAGATAGCATGAACTTTATTTACATATTATACCCCTGTAATGCAATATACAAAAATGTTCAAACGTCAAAGAATAGTATATCAATACAAATGGAATCACTCCCTGTTGGAAAGAACAGTGTCCTAAATTGTGAAATAAAGTGTGAACACAATGTGAAATGATCTCCACACTGCGATAGTCAGGTTCAGTTATCATTCATTGTATATCAAATTTTGAATTGTACGGGGATAAATTTACTGTGTGAAACCTAAAAACGCTATGGAAACACTTCGTAGAAAACCACACTACAGTATAAAATCATCTTCACACTGTTAAAGGGGCCAGCAACTGCTGAATACTGGTCGACGCCATCTACGTCTTCTCCCATTTACACCGTCCCGAAAGCGTTGCGTCGGACTTTTAAACGCACCGCGTATGTTACAAGTGTTGTGTTCGGGCAAAAGGGAGAAGACATAGATGTAGTGTTCGCCAGTTTCTGGTCGCTTTAAATTCAAGCATATTGACATAGTCGGCAATGCAAACACCGTAGGACATCATGATCTTTCCAGCAGGTTCATCACAGACCTGACATCAAAACGGGACGTCTACTGTACCTTTGTTCGCTAATGAGTTTTTTCCAAATATGTGATCGATGGCAAAACTCGTATAGACATGGACAACGGGTCATTTCCCCCGTCACAAACATTCGTTAAAGCTGGTGTATAGTTTTGGGAGAGGGAAAAAATTAATTTGGATTCACAGTTAGATAATATTAAAGATTGAATCCTATAACTAGTATTTAAAAAAATATATATTACTTGATATTAAAATGAAAATGAAAATGCTCCAAATTTTATTGTCCGGAAAGGATATTTATTTTGCCCCTTTTCTCATGGGCCCGGCAGCCGCTGAGCAGCGCTAGAAGGACGTAACTCTATCCCCATCTTGTTGAACGCCAAACAGGGAAGCAGCAACTACCATTTTTTAACGTCATTTAGTATGACGCGGCCAGGGCTCGAACCCACGACCTCCCGATTATGAGGCGGACGCTCTATCCACTGAGCCAACACATCTCGTTTTAGTGTCTGTATTTCACAATAGAAGTATAAAACATGGGCAGTTGGAGACCCAACACCCTTTTTTCGCTTTTGTGAGAGTCAACTTAGCGTTCACGTAGAAAACCAATGGAAATACTCTTGTGTGGGTGATACACATAGATCGTTACGCATAGTTCAAGCGGTAAGCTTTGGCGAGCGGGTATCGCAGCAAAGGTCTAAAACAGCCGTTACATTATGTTTCTTTCAAATATTTTCACTAAAATTTACCGGAAATCATGAAAGGAATGTCACAAGATCTCTCACACGTATATTTTAGTGCAATGTGGACAACATGGGACTATATTTGATCGATTTTATGCCGATTCCTTTTTTGTGACCAAAATAGTACATGGGCTAGGGGGTCGAATGCTGCACCCCCCCCCCCTGCGACTCATGTTCGTGGGTATCCTGCTGTAGCTATGGGTCTGGTGAATCGAAAATTGAGTTTAACAGAAAAAAACTCATTCCCGAGGGACCCCCCATGGAGTTTTTGACCAGCCCATTTTCCTCCTCTGAAATGGTTTATATCAAGGGTATGTACAAGAAAACCATGTATAACTTTTCGAGATATCATTTTTATGAAGCAAGTGACCCTCAAAATGTTGTCTGAATAGGGCTACAAGATTCAATAAAGATTTTGCAATTTAATGTAAACGTAAATGTCACGAGAGGTCAAAAGGTCACAGAAATTACCTCAGGCAGAACGTTTTCGGTTAAAAATATAAAAAAGTTTCAATACTGCAACTAAATTTGATTAACATAAAGCCAAAGTTTAATGTATAGAGCTCAAGAAAATTTATTCCTCTTTATCTTGACGTATAACACATGCTCATAACTATCACGCATGACCGCGCCGTGTCATTTTTACAAAAAGTTACATGACCATTTTTACCAAAAGTAGCCATTTCCTGTATATGTCTGCCTACTGTACGACGTGTGCTAGGCATATGTGAAGCTACAAACAAATAAAGTTTTTTTGATTTAGAAATTGTTAAGAACTTAATAAACAAGGTGCAATGATTCGTCAGGTCACTCTGATGGCACACATGACCGGAATATGTAATACATATATCTAGCAACGTTGCTATGTAACTTATTCTCCTAGCAACCGGCTATTTAGATCATGTTATTTCGGAATAGATTTTAACTAAACAGTTTCTGAGCATCAGAATAGTATTTCCATTGGTCAGTTCACTCCACTGCACTATAGTTAGGCTAGTAACGTTGCTAAGCAACACATTTTTATACATGTTGGCATAGCAACTCGATATCTCTAACTGACACAGACAAAGAATGAATCAAAGTTACATACTTGTGTAAGTTTGACCTCCATGACTTTGAATTATAATAATGTACCATGGGTCTTGTGATAAACACAAGCAAAGCTCAACACCCACACACACCCACGCCCCTCACACCCTCTCACACCCACACACACCCTAAATACACACCCACATACACACACACTCATATTTATACGGTCCCTGTGACTCTTGAAAATTATGTCATGACAACATTGGTCAGGTGAATGAACAAAAGACAGCACTACACACTCACACCCTCTCACTCAAACTTACAAACCCCCCCCCCCCTCACACACACACACATATTTAATGAGGTCCCCATATCCTTCCCCTGCTTTGGCAAGGAAAAATTAAGATATTTTGTTCTGCTTTGTGAGTTAGTGGTATTCAAACTAAGTTAGCCCAACCATCAGTGCTGTCTATGAACTACAACTTAAGCCGCCTTGTAGATTTTGACATTTCTTTACAAGCACTTTCGTCCGAATGTGATCGCATTTAAAAATCTACATGTTAAATAATTAACTGATAGCTCCCTCCTGTAAGTTATCGTTAAAATTGAATGGCATTGAACAAATCGATGGAAAGAGTTTAAAAATTTCCGGGAACCTAAATTAAATTCCTTCATTTCTAGGGATGGCATCACTGTTGTCATCATTGATTTCAATACCCTCCGGTTTTGATTAACAATGCAGGGTCTTTTCACATTTGAGCGTCTGTCACTTGTGCTACATCTGCTAATGTTGATTTTTATCTTTCAACATTTTTTATTTTAATTATTTTTATTTCTTTTGGTTGACTCTCATAAATTGATGAAACCCGCTTAGAAATGCTTCCTATTGTGCTAACTGACAATTGTCATATTCGAACTTTACTAATAACAAACTGTTACAAATCCCAAACTCGAATTTTCAGAGTTTATTGCTTTGTGGGTACTACCACTTTTCCATGTCCGCCACGTGTCAATCTACGGGGCTTTTGAAACGCGACCAGGCTCCACCGCATCTTCTGATCTTTAATTGTTTCTCCCTGTTCATATTCACAGTCTTATTCAGTTACCCCTTTTCACATCTACTGCCTCCTCCATTTCCCAAACCTCTAAAAAAGAAAAATGAAAGCAGTCACAGCAAAAATCGAATTATTTGAGACAACAAAATGACATGTCATATTTATTAATGGTTTAACCCCAGATCTGAAATGGGGTGATCATAGATCTTGGAAAAATTATTTACATTTAAGTTATTAATTGGTCCGTTAATTTGCATCGGGTATAGTTAAGGTTTCTTATCTTTTTAGTAATTTGTCACAAACCGGCCTGTAAGATTGAAATCATAAGCACATTGAAAAAGGGGATGCATGCATTTGGCAGTGCTGCGCTGTCCATTGCGTTAAACTTTTTTAAGTCATTCCGATTTCCAGACACTTTCTAAGCCAGTCCTCTTCATGAGATCGATTTCATTGAGCTCACTATCAGGTCGGACTCTGTAGTTCATGTGTATGACAATTTCTTGTCCAGCAAATTCTTCCAAGCATTACACTCTTAGATCCCCGCATTTCGGCTTTAAAACTCTTGTGTTCAGTTGCCGCAGTACGTCCATCTATTTGTTCTAGAGAGTTCTGATGTAGTAAATTTGTTGTAAAATTCCAGATTGTTTTGCCTGAAAGTTAGCAGTGCGCACATGCTGTTTTGGGAGCTTCTGCATGAAGGCCGTGTGTTGCCAAGAAAGTATTTTCTTTCTTCTGTAAGTACTGGTTCCCACGACTACATATTCAGACTTCACGTATTCTTGTCCATACAATGTTTTATGTTCATATACATCTGTTGTTTTCATAGTCAAACTGCCCAAGCTCTCTCCAATCACGGTGAATATACATCCGCTTGAATTACCCTGTATGAATCTTGATTCCTCAGGGCATTTCAATTTATCCCTTTTGGATGCCTTGTGCTATTGCAGCCTGTAAATGCATTCAAGACTAATAAGGCACACCTGTAACAAGATGTAGAAGGGACATCACTAGGGTGGTAACATCAATACAACACCTTCTGTTGCCTTTACTGGTCTGGTAGATCCCTTCTAAGACACTTCTATCGACGTAGCATAATGAAGGAGGATGAAGAATATGTCAGGATTGGGGATACTCACCCTAACAAACTTTAATCTGCGCTCCTTAGCGTACAAGATGTACAGCACTACACGGGAGTAAGTTTCTTCATGTAGAATGCACACATCGTAGTTCTGACACAAAGTTCCTTTTCCATCAAGGAGTTAGTTGAAAAGACCCAATTGTCGCAATGATGATAACTTCCTGACCTGACATGAAGTTTCTTGCCGAGGTACAATCTGCTTCAATCTAATAAGAGGAAGTCTTAGGAACTGCACCTTGTTGTCATTATCGTAAGAAACTGCTTTCTAATCGTTTAGCGCTCGTTTGTTCAGCCAACCAAGTTTGTCACTGACGCCTAATTGTCGATCTCTCGGCCCCTCATCGGACCTCGCTCTTGTCATGTCAGTACTAATTGACTGAAGGGGCAGAGATGCTAGTTTGAAATTTTCCTGAAGGGGAAGGGGGCTTTCATAGTAGAGTATTGGATACAGCATAACCGTCTTACAGTGGGAATAGCCTAACTGGGATCAGGTAACTTTGCTCATCACAGTCCTTTAACAGATTTGATTTCTTGCCAAAAAGACAAAATCCAAATGTTTCTCATTCCTCATGATGCAAGGTTACACAGATAATCCTGCGAGGCTAAGTTTCACTGAGATGGGCAATGCTGTTTCGACACTCTACTTGAAATAAACCCAGCCCACCTTCGGGGATATTTTCCAAAAAGATAGTATCATCCTCTGCCTGCTTAATCTACAACTGTGCTTGAATACTGACATCTACAAGAGAGAGACGGTGAAAGGTGTTGTAGAGAGGATTCGACGAGTGTGAGTGAGAAATTTTAGGTTGGATAAGAACAAAAGATGCCAAAGGACTCGGAAGCAATGATGACAAGCAAGGTTTCGAAAGACTTCACTTTATGAAGATTGAAGCAGTTGTACCTCAGCAGAACTATGGCACCTCATGAAGTTATCATGCAAATCGCAACAAAATTGGTCTTTCAACTAACTCCTGATGGAAAAAGGAAACTTGTGTCGAACTAGCTGTGTTGGCATTTACACAGGAAAACATTGCTGCATTGTGCCTGTAGCATCTTGTATGATAAGAAGTGTGGATTCAGTTGTTTGAATGTTGATTTGATTTGATTTATTTGTCAAGTTATAACAAGATTTAGCATAAGCTGACGGGATTGACGCCATGAAAGCCCGAGATCTTATTTGGGTCATCCCTTAGGGTGAGGAGTGAGGGCCCCGATTCCGAGATCTTCTCATCCTGCTTCATTTATCTATGTATCCAAGAAGAGTCTTAGAAGGGATCAACATGATCTTTTGAGACGCGGTTAGAGACAAGAGAAGTGTTGGATTGATCCTACCACCCTAGCCATGTCCCTTGACATCTTGTTACTAGTCTGCCTCATTAGTCTTGAATGGCATTTAGCAAGCTGTAATAGAACAAGTGCATTAAAGGCATTATGGAGGTCCAAGGAATCAACGATCATACAAGGTAATATCAAAGTGTATATCAACAAGCTTAGGGCGCAGTTGACTATTGAAACGGACAGATGTACATCAACAGATTGTATGGGAACAAGAAGCTGAATAATGATGGTGTGGACAAGTATTAGCAGAAGAAAAACAATAAATTTGCTTTGGTCGCAACAGTCAGCCTTCATTGGCAGAAGGGGTCCTAGAATAGCATTGTTTGTCAATGTTAACCTTCAGGCAAGAGTATGGAAGCTTGCACAAATTGTACCTTATGTCAGACTCTCTAGGAGCATAGTATGGACGTTAACTGGCAAAAGAAACAAGATCTTAAAGCCGAAATGCGGGGATACAGAGGGTAATGCTTCAGAAATTTGTGGGGACATACTTTAAGAAATTGTCAATACAGATGATGCAGGAGTCCGAACCCTGGATAGTGAACTTAATGGAAAGTGATCTCAGTGAAAAGGACTGGCTTAGAAAGTGACTGTGAAAATGAGAATGAAAAAAGTTTAACATAGACAGCAGAGGACTACAAAGCATGCACTCCCCTTTTCCATGTCTGCCTATGATCAATCTACCGCAGGTTTGGAACAATTACCTAAAGAAAGATTATCACATCGAAGATACGAACCCTTAAACTATACCCCATGCAATTACAGACCTAATTAATAACTAAAATGTAAATGATTTTTTCCAATATCGTGATCACCCATTGCAAGATCTGGGGTTAACACATTTAAAAATGCATTGTCATTTTTTTAAATAATAATAATAATAATGGTCATTTATAATTGCGCGTATACACAAAAAAGTATCACAGCGCTTACAATATCATTATACAATACACACATTTTTTTTTTTCTTAAAATAATTTGTTTGTTATGTTTTCTTTTTCCTTTTTCAAAAGGTTTTGGGTAAGGGAAGGAGGCAGGGATGTGGAAAGGGGTGACTGAATTATGCTGAGAATATTTGGGAAATAGGAGAAACAATTTCAGATTAAAGAACAGAAGATTGAGGTGGAGCCTGGGTCGGTTCCGAAAAGCCCTGTAGATTTGTCCATGAGGACATGGAAAAGAGAGTTTTTTTTTTCTCACCACAAAGCAATGAACTTGAAAATTCAGTTTGAGGCATGTTTCACATTTTTTTTAAATATATAGCGTAGTCGCTGTGACATTTGTCATTAGCCAATAGGGAGCATTTTCTAAGCGGGTTTCATCAAATTTATGAGAAGCTCACACAATAAAAAAATAAATAAATGAAAAAAATAAAAAAAAAATCACCATGAGCAGAAAGCACAGTGACAGATCGCTCAAATGTGAAAGAACCCTGATTTTATTCAAACCAGGACATTCTTTTGATAAAGGGGTATGAAATCAATGATGACAAAGTTGATGCCATCCCTAGAAATGGTAGAATATTAATATAGAATTTCCCGGTCAATTATTTAAACTTCTTCCAATCGAATTGGTTAATGTCCATTACAATTTTAACGATACATCATGGGGCGGAGCTATGTCTTTATTATGTAGATTTTTAATCGCGATCATATTTTCGGACGAAAGTGCTTGTAAGAAATGTCAAACATTTACAAGGCGCTTAATTTTGTTAGTTCATAGAAGCACTGATAGTTAGGTTAACTCAGTTTGAATACCACTAACTCACTAGCAGAACAAAATAATCTAAACATTTTTCCGTATGCCAAAGACATGGGGAAGGGATATGGGGTGACCTCATAAAATATGTGTGTGTGTTTATGTGTGTGTGTGTGGAGGGGGAAGTTGTTTGTGAAAGTTGAGTGTGAGAGGTGTGAGTGTGTGTGTGTATGTGCTTGTTCTTTTGTTAATTCACCAGACCAATGGTTACATGAACATTAATTTTCAAAAGTCATGGGGGACCGTATAAAATATGAGTGTGTGTGTAGGTGGGTGTGTTTGTTATTTAGGGTGGTGTGCGAGTGTGAGAGGTGTAAGGGCTGGGTGTGTGGTGGTATGAGCTTGTGCTTGTGTTTATTCACAGAACCATGGTTTACATGTACATGGATATAATTTTTTAAAAAGTCATGGAGGTCAAATTAACACAGTTATTGTAACTTTGATTCAATTCTTTGTCAGAAGATATCGAGTTGCTATGCGCCAGTTGATATTATAAAAATGTGTTGCTTAGCAACCGTTACTAGGCCTAAACTATAGACTGCAGTGGAGTGAAACTGACCAATGGAATACTATTCTGATGCTCAGAAACTGTTAATTAAAATCTATCCGAAATAACATATGATCTAAAATAGCCTGTTGCTAGGGAGAATAAGTAACATAGCAAACCGTTGCTAAGATATATGTATGTTACATATTGCCGGTCATGTGTGCCATCAGAGTGACCTGAAGAATCATTGCACCTTGTTTTTTTTAAGTTCTTACAATTTTAAAAATCAAAATAACTTTATTTGTTTGTAGCTTTCACATATGGCCATAGCACACGTCGTACAGTAGGCAGACAATACCATGTAATACAGGAAATGGCTACTTTTTGCGTAAAAATGGTCATGTAAACGTTTTTGTAAAACAATGAACACGCTGCGCGGTCATGCGTGGATAGTTTATGGAGATATGTTATACGTCAAATAAAAGAGGAATAAATTCTCTTGAGCTGTATTACATTAACTTTGGCTTTATGTTTATCAAATTTAGTTTGACAGAAATTGAAACCCTGTAATTCATATTTTAACCGAAAAAGCGTTCTGCCAGAGGTCAATTTTCTGTGACCTTTTGACCTCTCGTGACATTTACGTTACATTAAATTGCAAAATCTTTATAGAATCTTGTAGCCCTATTCAAGACCCAACATTTTGAGGGGTCACTTGCTCCATAAAAATGATATCTCGAAAAAGTTATAACATGGTTTTCTTGTACATACCCTTTGCATATAAACCATTTCAGGGAGGAAAATGGGCGTGGTCAAAAAACTCCATGGGGGGTCCCCGGGAATGAGTTTTTTTTCTGTTAAACTCAATTTTCCGATTCACCAGACCCATAGCTACACGAGATACCCATGAACATGAGTCGCAGGGGGGGGTGCAGCATTTCGACCCGTAGCCCAGTTGCTTACTAAAAAACAACACCAGCTTTAATAACTCGACATGTCTATAGCAGGGTATAAAATATACGTGTAGTTATAAGTAGAACATCGTTTTAATTACTTACTTCATGCTGATACAGTCCATACCTTGCTGAGAAATGTTTTCATGGTGCAGTAAATGATATATCTATCTCACATCATTTGCTTGATTTGAAGGCAGGATAAGAAGATATGTTCAATACAGTTCAGCTTTAAAAGTACTGCGGCTTAGTTGAACTAACTACTCAAACTCTAATTACATTCGTTTGGTCGGTTGGTTCGATTCCGTGTTATATACATACCAAACATCTTTAAATCTGAATAAGGACATTTTGGTTAAACTTTACAACATAAAAACAGTACAGCTTAGGTCCCCTGTCAACCGTGCGTCTAAACTATGTACATGAAACAATAAAGAATGTCTTTAAGTTCTGGATGACATATTTCGTTGGTTACATTCAGCAATAAGACTGAAGATAGCATCGACACTCAACGGATAAAAAAGAAATGCTCAAATACATCAGGTATTGTAAAAAATGAATGGAAATATGCCGACTATTTCAGATCTGTCTGTAGACACAGATCTCTCTCTAGACCGATATATCGATGGTGAGTTCACACTTTGTTCTCATAACTGGTGGCAAACGAACACTCCATGTTACCAGTGTTCTCGTTGCTATTAAAGGATTTAAGCTGGACTCCATTTTTGGATAACGCCTAACTACATAACACGAGTCTATAGGCCGACGAAGGGTATATGCGATGTTGAGAATCGAATGTGCACGTTTTAGCATCAGGACACAAGAGGTATATATCTCGGATTTACTTGGTCATTGTCACCAAAACATGTCCGGTCTATCGATCGACCGGCAGCATAAACAGACCATTCGGTTCATTGTGGTCCCACTCACTCACTTTCCTGTATGGTATCCGCTCGGTGAGTTATCCATCGATATTGCAAGCAGGTTCAGGCATTCACATCGTTCGCGGTCAAAAAGGCAGTCAAATTCATCTGTAATAAAGGATGTTCATTTGAGCAAAAACCCGATGCCACTCCTTGCTTCATGTTGCAGAAATAAACCTTGTCCTTTTTAAAAGGACGTCAACCTTTCATCAAATAAAGTCACGGCTGTTCGATTCTTTTTCACCGTCCAATAGTTTCGGAGCTAGTCATACAGGAGTTCCAGCCGGCGATTTGGGAAGTTTGATTCGTCCGTTCCGTCCTTGGTCACCAGCGGCGGGACCAACTAACCTTTGCGTGGAAGGACTTCCGTAACACTTTGGTCGTTTAAACAGAATCTTTGGACTCCACTTGGACTTGTCACCTTCCCGCGTCCAGGGGTCTGACGCTATTGTGCTGCAGGTGTAGGTAGGTTGCGGCGAGAGTCCAGGCGATTGGCTCCCTTTGAAAGACGAGTCAAACTCGGAATCCTCAAAGAACTCCTGAGGATCGGACTGTACGTCCACTGTCATATCTGGACATACAAAGGCAACATGTTTCTTACCACCGGAACAATGCCTTTCACTCGGTGTTTTCAATATACATGGAAGCTGCGTGTTGTTGCTGTTGTTCACATTACCTTCAGAAGTTTGATGCCCACCACCAGGTACATTTTCCTTGCTGGCTTTTAACGTGCCAACTTGTCCTGCCAGTAAGTTTTCATCGGAACCATTCACCCTGGTCCCGTTCTGTTGAACGTTATTGTTTTCACGCACGAGTTTGTCTTGAAGGAACAAGTTCTGCTCCATAACAGGCGTGTTCCCATGGACGATCAAAGCTTCATCGGATCCGACACAAACCGGATGATCATCGCTCACAGAGTTCTCCTCACTTCGAAACCCCATCTCCTCTTCCTCCTCCAATCTGTCGTTGTCATGCTCGACGACACCGCCGCTCTCAGTTTTCTCCGGCAAGACTTCCTCCGTCGTAAGTGCCGTCGTTTCTTTTTCCAGAATCGTTGGTGTGGAATCGGATGCAGGCCAGTCGGGTAGCTTCTCTGTCAATGACGGAACGCTTCCATCTGGGACAGGCTGTAAGGGAACCAACTCCTCTTGTTTCCCCGTGCGAACGTAACTGGGGACTTTTCCGTTTCCTACATGGTTCCCTCCGTCGTGTTTTGATGGTAGGGTTGTGTCGAGGGTATGACACCCACCCGACCCTCTTCTGAAGTGGGACAGGTTGTTCGCCATGCTGTTCTGGCGGGAATGGGAGCCTCTTCGAGAAAAGTTATGCCTCGATGGTAGTGTGTTTTCTTCTCGCCATCTTCGCAGAAGTCTTTTAATAACATTTTGTACCTAAAAAGAAAAGAAATAGAGTAATTAGGAAGAAATCGAATGTCTCA
>CALNVZ010000641.1:5666702-5696239 GCA_940671915.1 Paracentrotus lividus | reverse complement strand
AAAAAAAAGAAGAAGCGAGTTACCGGTTACATATCAATCGAATATGAGTGAATTTTCATTTTGTACCGAGCGTACTCTTATTCGTGATAAATTTCCATTCATAAATACGTATCCTGTTGAGTGATATGTCAGGTAAGACTTATTGGTATTCAGTTGTTCCGTCAGTCTTATGTCAGACGCATTTTGCTTTTTACATGAAACGTCTATTTTGTCACTGTCTTGCTTCCTTTGTCAGAGTACGGCAGTTCAGAACAGTATCACGCTAGTTCTTTACCTCCTGATTCATATACACGTAGATGATAGCAACGAAGAAGCCTTGGGTGGACTGCAGGAAAGCATTGAGGTACCGGTACACGTAGGTAGAGATATTTGGCTTCTCAGGACTGGGTTCCAGGAGCAACATAAAGTAGGATGCACCTAGTAGAGGTAGCAGTACCACAATCCCACGAACACCCTTCCTGCATGAGACAAAAAATATCAACAAAGCTGTGACAACGGTCGTTAGAAGTAGTGAGTGTACGGGTTATAGACAGGACTCTAAATTTTTTGGTTGAATACGGTTCTAAAAAGTAGAGATGTTTGGTGTCTTAGGACCCGGTTCAAGAACCAACATGAAGTAGAGGTAGCAGTTCCAAGATAACAAGAACACCCTTCCTGCAGGAGACAAAATTGGAGACCTAAGAATATTTTAACAAAACTGTGATAAGGGCCGAAACAACTAGTGAGTGTATATACGAGTTAGTTAAAAGGACTAATTATTTGTGATTGACTCCAGCAACTAGTAGAGTTAGCAGTATCATGATCCCACGAACACACTTTCTGTAGGAAAAAAGATGAACACTTATAAGCATATTAGCTAAACGGTGACAAGGGTCGAAAGAACTATTAAGAGTGAACGGGTTAAGTAGAACGACGAGTTATTCGTGATTAATTCTCGAAAGAAGAAGTGTTCCTGTGTGATATGTAGCGGCCCAGAGATTACAGAATCCAGGCACATACAGATATAAAGGAGAACAACATACAACAAAATAAATAGAAGCAAGGTTAGACTAGTAATGAGGGGTTGTATTCGATCATATGACAATAAAAAAAGTTGGCCTGTAATCTTGACAGCCTTTTAGAATTGTTCTCGAGTACAGTATAAAACTCGAGTTTTGTTCTAAAACGCAACTTTGGTTGAAATTGAGTTTAAGCACAAAACCTGTTAAACACCAGTTAGCGTTAATTCCAAGACAGCAACCCAGTGAAAAACTAGTTTATAATTAATTCCAATAAGAATAATATACCATTGTGTTTTTCAGCTGGAAACTTCAGGGCATGCTTTATTTCCAGATGGCATGCAATAGCAAAATGTTGTCAACGGCTTCTAAGAACTGATTTAAAGTAAACTAATGGTGGTATCTCAATAGTTATGAGACGGGTTCGGGACGGATTGAGACGGTTTTGAGATAAAAGTAGTTATAAAAGTAGTTAAGACGTATCGGATACGTCTCAGAGACGTCTTCTGAGTATCCGAGACATATCAGAATACCAGTCTCGGAGACGTCTCCACGAAGTATGATACCACCTTTAGTCTCCAAGAAGTATATCTTACCTGTACTGTTGCGTTTCGAAGGAATGTGATGCTCTTAGTTTGGTGACAAGGATGATCATTATATGAACCATAAAGCATACATTGACCTAGAAAGAAGGAAACAAAAATAATTTAAAATTTTCACTGAAAGTCACACCATTATGACACAGAGCCACGTGATCCACAGAGTGGATTTGGCGCATTACAAATCATAGTATACACATTATTATCATTATTATTATTTTAAAATTGACTCCATTCCAGTAGCGGATCCAGCCTTACGTCACAGAATTAAAAGTATCGGCCCATGCCCAAACATAATAGAGCCGCTATTGTCTACTGGAATTTGGGCCTGCTCATTCTTTACAAATTTTTAATCCTGGATCCGCGACTACATTTGATCAGTTAAGCAACAACAACAACAACAAAAATTCTTCATTTCTACATTTTATATTTTTAAATAATTAACATTACAAGCTTCCCCACCGAGAAAGCATTAGTAACATGATCTGTTTCAAATCTGCTATGTCTGCATATATTTTCTGAGCAACGACTATCGTAACAATAGCATATAATAAGGAGTTATTTAGAAGGGGGGAATCGTTATGTTAGTAATTATCATAACATTTATTTTGACTATACTCACGAGAATTACAGCTATGATAGGCACCCGAATGATATAGTCTGCGTTGCTCTTCTGGAGACAACTGTGTTTTCACATGAGAAAAAAACAATGAAAAATGTATATTATGAATTTGAATGTAATCATTAAGATTTTTAACTGTTCAGGTTTTAGTTTCTCGCCATGGCTTTTTGAAATTCTACGTAGTTTAGACTTATATCTTGTAAAGTAAAGTGTAAAAAACTTTGGAATGTGCGTACATTATGCATTATGACACCTAACATCAATTAATTTTATTGAATTAATTTTTTTTCCCGATGCTAAATCATTGTGACGCAATAATGTATCTGTGCGTATCCACTATCTTACTATGGTATCTTAACGCGCATCATCTTACAATAATTGTTTAACTATTAAGAACTATCAGTTTTGGCAATTTGCAGAAGAAGAGTTTATCACTTACAAAACATAAAACCTCCGTCGAGACTTCGTCGCGGAGGCATAACGAAATAAAACAAAACAAACAAAACCCTAAATAATCCCTGTCTAAAAAAATTAAAGGACTTACTCAGAGTCAGTACCAGTGGCCAGTACAGTCACAGTAATGGCATAGGCGACTGAAATTACCACAGGTATTCCTACAAGCATGACAAGGAAAGAACAATATACGGTCACAAAAATTAATTAATAGTTAAATGAGTTGAATCTTATAGTATACGTGTTTTCCGATTATTCAGTTTGTTCACCATCATTATTTGTGAAATGTTTTGAGCAACAAAATTATGATCACAACAGATTTTATTACATTTGTATGAAAACAAAAGTAAAAATACAATGAGAAGAAACATGATAGAGTCTTCATACTAAGTATTACACCCATTTCCTCTATTATGAATAATTATTTTATGTCGTTTCAGATCCCGTTCTCATCTATTTTCCTGAACTGGTTTACATGGTTTAAGGGAAACCAGTTTAGTGAGAATCAATTTAATGTGTTTCTTATATCTTAATATCCCGTGCAAACATTTGATCCTACTGTGAGTGTTCCCAAAGCGTTAAAGCTAATCTAGTGTTGTGCTCATGGGGTTCAATTGTGGAAGAAACTGTCTCAAAGTGATGGGAAAGGTTAATAACATTGTACCTAAGAATTATTTATTGATGTGAGGTTTTAGAATAAAGAAATTTATAAGAAATTCACCAAATTCTTCTGTATCGGACTACATGTACATGTGCTCACATGTTCGGGACCCGAACATATTATATATTTTCTGTCATATTATCACTATGAGGGCATTTGAAAAGCAATCTTTTTCAATGGACCTTTCTACTATAAAACTCTAATTCCTAAATACCCTGAAAATAATTTGAAAGCTCACAATCATTTTGTTCACCCATGGTTCACCTCTCCCACTACACTAGATTCTCTTTAAATGAAGTGGATTTGGAAACCAGTTCAGGAGGTCGTTATATCAATGCTAGCAAAACGATCTTCTAAAAAAAGGTTTCCTAAAATCGGTTTAAGGGAAACTAGTTCACTAGAATGGGGCCTCGTACAGCTATTTAGTTTGATAAAGCTTGCTACTCGCATATTTAAGCATGGTAATGTTGATCTGGTGTAAACAGGTTCTCTGTCCCTTCTTCTTCTTCTCGTGTCCTTTTTTCTCAATTTTTGTTTATTTGTTTTTGTGACTTTGTTTTTTAAGGAGAATTAGAATTCGATTCAGACTCTGCAAATTAGATACTGAACGCAGGCGATCCCATTAGGCGGAAGGGTAGTAAAATCAGCTGGGGAACATGGGAAGACAGGAGAGGGCATTGTAGGAGGTGACTCGTGGTCTCCTCCTCTCTGCATTCGCAAACTGACTGCCCTTCAGTGTTGATGCCCCATTTGACCATTAGTACCTTGCAACGGCCGACTCCAGCTCGCAAGCGATTTAAACACAACCATTAAGGCCAATTAAGGTTCCCGGAACCCTGGTGGGAGGGACTTTTTTGGACTGGTATTGACACTGTGTGGTGCAGACGCAAGGCGGGTTGAACAAAGCCTACGCTTGTCTACGGTTGTGGGGGCTTTGGTTCATGGGCACGATATAATTCTCTGTCCCTACGGTCATATCTATTGTGATTTGAAAGTTTCTAAGTATGTTACACGTCTCAAATCCATAACAACTCCTTTTCCTTGTACTATAACATGTAAATGAAATTAGCAGATATCCTATCCCACCCCTGTGGCCCCTACCCTCCCATCAATTAATCCTTAGCATGCCAAAGTTGCCCAGATGGCACCGCATATACACAATCATGCAGCCAAGCCCTGGTGGCCCGTATTCATAAAAGCATGTGAAATTTAACAAGCATTTTTGCTATCTTTAAAATGCGACTTCCATCAAATACGGCTTCACTAAGGAACAATTCTTGTTCTCAAGGCACTATTTTTGGCAGTTGAAGCATATAATTTCTTAGATTGTATTTGCTTTAAGTTTCAAAGTAACTAATAAGAATGGAATAGTGTGCGCTCAACACTTAAAATTCAGATGACATAAAATATTATTACGAATCTTATTATTTCCTAACTTTAAGTGCCTACCTTCAACCTAGTGGCTTAACTTTTTAATGTTTGATATATTGTGAGCAAGACTCACGTTTTGAGACCGACAAAAACTATGTAAGGAGAAGTGGCCGATGTATATTACATAAAAAAACATTTCCCCAGAATCTTTGCTTTGAATGCTGAATACAAGACCCTCAGTCAAAGTAGCTTCAACGTCGTTCTGATAAAGCGCTAAGAATTTTTTTTTTCCTGGAGACCAAAAATCAACTATAAGATCAAAATACTTAGAACTAAGACAAACATTGGCGTTTAAAGTCATGAGTTTTATCGTGAATACCGTGGGCACCTGGGCCCGTATTTCCATAAACTACTACTTATAAGGCGAATTGTCTTAAGTCTAAGTCTTTTTCTAAGCGATTTTGCCCCAGGAAAAAAAAATTTCTTCGCCCTGACTATAGGTTCAGAACAACCATCAAGCAAAATTCTGAAATTCTAATTAAATATTCTCTTTTTTATGTAAATCCTAATATACTTTTTTTTTTTGTGGCCGTGGGGGGGGTCTTTCAATGAAGACTAGCCATTGCATGATAAATATTAAATCAAACGATAAAGTTAAGCCAACTAAGGTAGATAGGCTAAAGTTAGGAATAATCTCGTTTTTGATTGTTTATTTTTTTTTTTGTTAAGAATCATTAGTTATATATTGCGTTATATGAAGAGAAGTGAATTTCTGTAGTCGGAGTGCTGGATTTGGATATGGTTTTGAACTGGGTTCGTCGTATTAGTTCTTCCAATTGGTTTATAAAAGTAACTTGTATGTTGACTTTTGAGACCATTAAATGGTAAATCTGCTTTATAGTTGACGATTTTGTACTTTCTTGAATCATCGCTTTCACTTGCCGAGAAAAATCTGTACGTCTGAGGCTTTGAACAGATCGAAGTTCTATAGTTTTTAATGCTCAGTTCATTTTGTATGGCATAACATTACTGTTGTCGATTGGATTTTATATTAAGGTCAGGATCAATTATGTATATCCATAGTCATTTGAAGCTGGTATTCAAGTTTCTGCAATTCATGTTATCCTGTGTGGTGAAAGACTAATTTATTCGATTTTGTACGGGGGAGCCTTTCGGTCTTCAAGCTATTCTCATGTTGTATCTAATTATCAGATATTCTTGTCGTCATTCGGTTTTATTAGAGTTATTTGAAGAGATCGTGATTCGGATGGTATCATTCGATTACTCCGCGAAGCCGGTTATTACTTATATTGATGGCGAATGCGTTATGAAATAAGCTCGTCAGTGAGATATTTGCGTGGCTCCTCCGATACGGGATTTGAAGGCGGCTCTAAACACACCCATAGTTGATGAAGATAAGGCCCTCACAAACATCCAAAAGCAAGCCTGGTTTATGATATTAGATCAGTAACAGCTGTCGCCTGTAGCCTAGCAGTACCCACTAAAATCAAAATAAAGATACTGGAAACTAGAGAATTTCGAACATAAAACACATTGGAATACCACGACATTGATGATGTTATCCAAACATGTACACTTGCACCATTCAATTTAATCAATTGGCAGGTTTGATTATGCAAAAAGCTTGCAGGAATAATCTGCAATGACTATACAATTCAGCCAGTCAGCTATCCTGTTCATCCTAGATTAAAGCAGTGTTAATGTTTGAATAAACCCACCGGGAGTTCACAAAGAGCTAATAGACTTAAAAGTCGCACTTATCTTCTAGGGTGCATCCTTAAATATACGCGCATCTATATTGATAACTTCTTTATGGCGCGCATTATTCTGGCATGATGGACCAATGAGTATGCGTTAATACCGCACGACAAACTAGGGATTATTTGCTATCTTCAAGGTCTACTTAACTCCTTTGGTGAAACACCCCCTGGGAGGAAAATAATCTTATCCTAATCTCTACATGGCACATCGTTAACAATGAAACTATAGAAGAATGCCATAACAAAGATACAGTAATAACGCCTACAGAAAAGTTGTTATAAATGTTTGAAAAGCTCCAATTTTATTAACGTTATCTGGTATGACTAATTAGCATTATCAATAAAACATCCATCTTTTGAACAAAGATTGAAATGCATTTTGCACAATACTGAATATTGAAGTAATGAAAAAACACTACAATCAAACAATGTGAAAGTCAAGCTTGGAATTGTCTTACCCTTTTACGGTATTTGTAAAAAAAAAATTAAAAAAAAAGCGTAACAACATTTTAACTAAAAATCAGTTAATTAGAAAGCTAGGTTGGAATTTTGGAGCTTGTTTTGTGTACACAACCCAGTAAATGTGTGACTAGATGGATGAAACCTTAAAACTTGTTTCTGGTACAGCAGAAGAAATGTCAGGAGAAGGATAAGACAACATTCAAGTGTTTCCTTTGCTAAGCTGGTAGGTGTATACAATTTTAATTTGTCATGCAAGAGCAAGGATTCACGTCATGACAGCAAATCTGAAGCAATATTATAAATTAGGGAGCATTTCATGAAACAAATATTTATTGATTCTCACTGCCAACTGTTAGAAGCTACTGAAATGCTTGCATCTGATTGGCTAAGAGCAAATATGTCGGATAAAACGTCCGACAAGTCCCTTTTATGAAACGCTCCCCTGGGCTACTATTATATCTTTTGTAAAGTACAATTAAATACTGGTGCTAATAATTTGCCTATTGTTCATGCCAATCTGTCACTTCGACACGCGTGTCAATAGGCATACATGGTTCACAGACATCAATGTCAGATCCAACATCAGCTGTGACAAAGAAATATATCGGCCCGTGCACAAGCATGATACAAATTCTATTGTACTCAAACAACTGGGCCAATATAATTTTTTGTTAGAGTGCTGGATCCGCGCCTGGATACATTTCTCAATTGTGTTTAAAAAAATATATATATATTTAAATGACAAAAGAACAAAAGAACAAACCCACTTCGCGGATACGTCTCCACGACGGAATAAAAAATATTGTCTCCGCGACGGCTAAAAAGTATTAGAGACGTCTCCGCGACAATTTTTATAAACTGTGACAAAGCAGTTTCAAAGAACCGTCTCAAATTAGTTTTCGCGACTCATGAAACATCGCGGAGACGTTTCATGAGTCGTGGAAACAACTTTGAGACGGTTCTTTGTAACTGCTTTGTCACAGTTTTTGAAAAATGTCGCGGAGACGTCTCGGAGACGTCTCTAATACTTTTTATCCGTCGCGGAGACGTCTCCTTATTATTGTGATTAGAAAAAAAAAAAGAGAGAAACACACCAACGTGATACTTACAGTTTCCTGAGCTACTTCAGAGAGAGTACTTATGATGATCATTAGAAAGAAGATTAGATACAGAAGGAGAAAGCTCGTCACGAGGTTGAGATGGATGTAGTTGCGGACACATCGTAAACTCCTATATAAAGAATGATTGATATTATAATATTCATAATTCGAAGGGGGAAAAAGCTTAAGATGTATATTGGAAGCTTTCACAAATTAATCATGATACACGCTTCTGCCAAATGGCCCAACACTTTCACATAGTTTGCCGTTAACCCTCTTTGTGCTATTCTTAGAAAAGGTGAGTGAAAATTATGTAGCCATATGCCTACAAATCACTAAGAGGGTTAATCACCAAGCAAAGGCGGAGGAGTCACTTTTTTTTAAAGTCTGGAAGTCAAATACGTACGCTCGTATCAAGATAAAAAATAATATAGTACTAAATAGCGCTATCTACGTTGCAAACTCTTCGACCACAGCTCTTTAAATAGTATTTGAATTGAACTTTTGCGAATAAGGAAAATCACTAATAGAAAAAAAAAAATTAAAAGTTGTGAAGGAAATATGATTTTATAAACACTTTAAATTGAAAAAAAAAAACTCATTAAATTTTTCCCGTTAGATTTAGTTATTACTTGATGAAAAACAATTGGAGCAGGGTCTGGAGATAAAGAAATAGACAAAGAATGGGGAAAGAGCATGGGAAGTGGTAATGAAATATATAAATGAGAAAAAGGCGAAAAGAAAATTTTTATGGATTTAATGAAAGGCCAAACTTCACTTCCAAGAAATTGTTATTTTCCAGACAATCATTTTTTTGTTTTGGTTTATACAAGGTATTCACAAAAAAATCACTTTCGAAAGTTTTATGGCAGGTGAGCTTATCGCACTTCATCGATTAAAAAAAAAAAAAAATCCAATTTCATTTTAAACAAATGACGAATTTACAATTTCAGCTTCTCTAATCTAATCAAACAAAACAAGACGGACAGATAATTTGTTTGCCTAAATGAAAGTTTTATTGGCATTTTCAATCAAGATGTCTGCAAATATTATTTATTGTTCAACCATGCTTCTACTAAACAAATTGCAAACACATACTTATCAAATTTGCAAATTTGTATTAGAAAATATTGACCATGTTGATGAAAAAGGGAGTTGTTGTTTTTTTGTTTTGTTTTGCAGTACCAGTTTTGTTGTTGTAACGTGCTAAATCAATTTGAGGCATACAACTGAAATGTGGCTGAGTTCGTCAATTAAAGAACCGAATACGACTTACTTAAAATACACCAGAATGACAAACGCCCCCAGTAGCGTTGTGAAAGACAGGCTATACCCAGTATAAATTAAAATATCCCCAGCTTTCTCATGTGGATTGGAGTCCTGAGGAAAGTGAACAAAGTTTTATATTAATTAATATCATTTAAATGACGTTGAAAGGAGATGACTTTCAAATATAAGAAAAATAACGAAAGCCTATTTATTTAAAGATTTGGAACACGTTGCGGCAATTAATGACTTTATCATCCAGAAATATTCAAGTACGCACCTTAAAACATTGTTTAACGGTGGGTACACAATATCACAAGGGGGTTATCGTTCAAAGTTTGCACATTCAAAGTCACTCCTAGTTGTAAAGGTACAAAGTTGCCTGTTAAAGGTGCTTCTAGTGTGACTTGAGTTGTTCTTTTTCCTAGCGTTAAAAGTGCAACGTTGCACCTTTAAAAATTCTCCGAGTTGTGAAGGTAAAGTTTGACATTTTAAAGGCGCTTCCAGTGTGGCATTGAATAGGTGCAAAATTTATTTTTCCAGGAGTGTACATTAAAAACAATAAAACATATTTTAAGTATTCAAAAGCTAAGCTTTTTTTTTTTTTTTTTTTTTATAAGGAACACTCTCTCAAAAAAGAAATACTTACGTTTAGATCTATAACGGCTTCGCATTCAGTGTAGTCAGACTTGTTGCCGTTTCCCCACGAACCATTAAAAAGGCACAGCCTCGTCACAGTATCTGTGGAGAAATTTTTTTTAATGAAAGAAGAGAAGTACAAATACATCATCAACATTATCATATCATATCATGATCATCAAACACGTGAAGAAAATAATTGTCATTTTATAAAAACTATCAATAATATTGTTCTAAATGTATTGAAACAATGCAAATGCTCCATGGTCAATTACCTTTCGTTCGATTCGTGATATTTAAGATTTCAGTCAAATGTTAAGCTCCCGCAGACTCGCCTAATAAAACGCCTTTAAAACTCAATCGCAGTCCTCAAAACCGCCCATGTCAGGAATATTGTCTATTATTTTCCCTGAATTATGTATCTCGGAGAAAAAAAGCTGGAGCAAAATGTAAAACCCACTGATAATTTTTATATGGATTATCATGGCTGTATTATTAACTTCATAATTGTCAAAATTTCAGAACAATGCGCCCCTACCACTCAGTTTACAGCGACAAACGGTATATGACTCTTTGGATTTACTCACCGTTGGTGTTATATACAATTCCATTGAGATATTCTGGACACTGCATCTCGACCACGCCAGGAGGACTGGCTTTCCAACACTGAATCTCGTCGTAGTAACTCGGACACAAGGTACCTTCATGGATTGAAAATACAAGTGTAAGGTGTTAAAGACATAGAGGCTCCAGCTTTCATGGGGAGTGGATCATAATTTTTCTGACCCCAGACTTTGCGAAAAGTAAAGGAAATACCTATCTTGAAGTTAAATTTCTGGATCACAGCAAAAAAAAAAATCTGTTCCACCCCGGAGAGCTTCTGGCATGATCGGGCCAGGGAAATTGAGATTGAATGACTTTACCAGATGAAGCGATGGGTGGAATAAACAATGGATTACATAAGGTCTGGTAGTGGTCAGGTGATGAAAAGCACGTGTTACTGGGTAAACATCCATGGTGTCAAATTACCCATGGGAGCTCACGACCTACTGTCTTTAAGTTCATACATGAATCAAGTCACAGTGTCTACCCTTTTGGAAAGAAAGTTCCTATTTTTTTTTTTTTTTTTTTTTTTTTTTTAATTATCATTTTTTTTAAGCGTCAGTTTGAACTCTCAAAATATTATTTATAGAATCAGAATGAGTTCTATAAAGATAGGGAGGGCCTTGTGAACTTTCTTGAAATTGTAAAACCTGACTGAGGAACGATTTGGAACGGGTTGGTAATACTAAGGATTCTACTTCGTATATGTAAATAAAGAAGTGGATCCAGCCTTAGTTCATTTAAAATATTGTAAGCATTATAATGCCGCTATTATTTCCAAACAATTGGGCCTCGAATGTGCTTCACCAAGTCGTTCTTAAAGTCACGAATGACTTTACGAACGACTGGAACACATTCTTGGTGCTATGCAATCAACATGCTTATTCATTAACCACAAGAACTGATCACCAGTCGCTCTTAAAGTAATTCGTATCTTACGAACAAGTTGGTGGAACACAGTCTTGCACAATCTATTGTAAAAAGCGCACGCTGGATCCATGCCTGTATATAAAATACCTCCATCTTCCGCTTCGAAATCCAAGTGAATCGGCTCCAGAATACTGCGGAGTAAACATTGATCAAAAGGGTTGCTGTAGTTGTACCCTTCCGTATCTGCAAGGTGCTTCACGATGTACTCAAAGACAGAGGAGTTATACAGCTGGCTCTCCGGCTCGTCCAGAGGGTTTTCCGAAGGGGTGTGAGGCGGGTCCGTAGGAGTGGTAGAAGAAGGAGGCTTGGTGGAGGACTTCGCCCAGTACGTAAACTCCATCTTGGCCGTAGTAGTTGGGGCTGTGGCGTTGGAATCGGGCGTCGGGTCTGGCGCCCGCAACGTTGCGTTATCGGCTCCGGGTTCTACTTGCAGCGATTCATTGATTGAGATGGAAGACTGGTCGGGCTGCGTGGAAGATGCGATGGAAGGTGGCGTTGCGTTTACGACGCCTACGGGTGACGTCTGGTTTTGCTCGCCGACGGCTGGGGGTGTGACGACGGCCGGGTCTGTCTGACAGTTTACTGGAGTGACCAGAAGGTACAATGCTCCGACAGTGAGGACCTATATCAAAGAACAAATCAACATAACACACATTTAGTTGGAATCCTTTTATCTCATATATCCGATCTACCTGTAATCCTTAAAATATGACAAACAAAAATACCCTTTTATCAGCTTCTGGTTTATGAGTTTTGATTACCATGCGAGAAGATATTTTTTTTTTATATTAAGTTCTTGTCTGAGTTTTGATTATAAGCCGATTATAATTCGGACGACATGTTTTTTCCCCTTCTTTTTTGCGCTCAAAACTATCGTTGACTTATCGCTTCGTTATGGAGCAGATTTTTTTCATTACAGAGAAAGGGATTGAATAAACGTTTTAGCAGGGTATTTTCACAAGAAGATGCAACAACCTGCAGCTTTACTATGTGACGCAATAAATCATTATGAAAATTTAAAAAGGGGAAGGCCAGACTGGCATTTAATATAAGCAGGCATAAGACATAAGATAAAACAACAAATATATCAAAAATAATACCAAAGACAATTTTTTTTCTCATAATGCTTTTTGTTTTGTTAAACTTTTTAAAAGTTTTACCCCCCCCCCCCCCAAGGAAAAAAAAAAAATAAAAAATAGTCCTTTAGGAGGACAATTCCTGTCGTGAGCATTTTGTCACCCATAATTCATAAACATTCAAATCACACATGTTCAGTTTTATTCCATTTGCAATGTGTTCCCGTAGCAATTAGGGCTTACCTATTGTTCTAATTAATATATTCTTTACACATCCCTTTCCAAGAAATGGAGTCTATGG
This sequence comes from Paracentrotus lividus, assembly GCA_940671915.1. Taxonomy (NCBI): domain Eukaryota; kingdom Metazoa; phylum Echinodermata; class Echinoidea; order Camarodonta; family Echinidae; genus Paracentrotus; species Paracentrotus lividus. Next base: position 5,683,377 of record CALNVZ010000641.1, on the reverse strand, counting down.
GTTTGCATGCTTATCAAAGCTTTCAACCTATATGTCAAGGTATGGCGATTAATATAATATAACTTTTCTCCTCACGCTTCATTTCCTTCGATTTCCTTGTACATAATCATAAAATGAAAAGTGGGGCAAATAAGCGAAATCACAGAATTTATGTCTATCGTCAATAAATAAAACATATAAAAAAATGCTTTTAACATTTTGATTTCATGACACTTTTTATATAATCATGGCTCTGCACTCCAATTTTTCTGGGTCAGTTTTAATCATAAAAAAAAAAAGGTTGATGCAAGGTTGAACCTCCTCCTCAATAATCATCGAGATTTATTAACTAATTTAAAAAGAAAAATTAACGTAATTCATGCAAGTTTTCAATATTACTCGGCTCGACTGGAAGGTATATTAATTTTATCAATTGCTACTCGATACCACGCCAATATTATTGGCTTATTATTATAGGTATATCACACAAGAATGGAATTTATTAATATTTGCATGAATATAATTGTATTCACAAAAATATTCTCGATATTAAATGTGACGAATGCAGCACATCATGTTAAAACACGAAACAGAAACAGAAGCAGAAGCAGAATATAAACAGGTCGATTTGTATGTTTAGACTTTAAATAATCACATGAAAGGACATGAAAAAGGGGAAATCAAACAAAACTTTAGAACAAATATGTTTGTCCAACATGTCCATTTATGCTATGCCACCGTTCACCGTGTCTATAACGCAACACTACTACTATACATACTATGAACAACTTTTTAAAATCCGAACAAAACTCCTTTTTTTTTCTTTTCTTTTCTTTTTTGGTGGTGGTCTTTGTCAGCACATTCCATTAATTACAATTAGGTCCCATCACTTTCGATCACACCCGGTGGCTATAATTATTGATCTTCGCGTAGGACTTCACCTAGATTAATCTAGAAAGAAAATTCAGGAAAGGGGTTAAAATAACTACTAGTACCGCAATTCAGGCGCCTCTCTCTGTTCATTTTCTCTCTTCTCCATATCTCCCTCTCTGTTTCTCTATGTTTTCATCGTTGTTTTTCCTATGTCTCTCTGTTTTCTTTCAACTGCCCCCATCTCTCTCTTTCTATCCCTCTCTCTCTCCCTCACTTTGTGTGTCTGTTCTTAAGTTCTTTTTCTCAACTTAGGAAATTGATTATTGGGCCTACATTGTTTCTCTTCATTCCTCTTTAATATCCCCTTTCTCTTCCCCATCTCTCTGTCTCTTTCCTTATCTTTATGTCTTTTTTTTTTTCTTCTAAAACTCTCCCGCACCCCCTCTCGCTATCTCCCTTTCTCTCTCTATCTCTATGTTTCTCTCTCCCCTTCTCTTTTTTTTTTTTCTCTCAACTACCTGTTCATGTCTTGAAAAAAAAATTGATTTTCTCACAAGGCAACTCACCCTGAACCAATCCTCACCGCCAGGGGGCGCAACAACGTTGAACCGCATCTCCAGTACAAGACAGTCAAACTAGTCTTTAGCCGAATTTAAAACAATATTCTAGGAGGGTTAATTTTGCCCAAACTCGGAATTCAAAAGGTGTGCCAAGCAAAATTGCTGCGTCGAAATAATTTGGGCATTTAGGACTGTACACACAGATAGGCCTACTCATCTAAAAGTTTGGTAAACTCACTTAAAATGTCTACAAAAGTAAACTAAGAAAAGGAAGCAAATCGCTGTATATATAATCTTTGATGCTGTTGACGTTTTGGCCCTCCCGTTTTGGTTATGTAGTTGATTCCCCAAAGCATGGCTCCGCGGATAATGCCCCTGCCCAATTCCAGAAATTATCATTTCTAACTTGTTTAAGTAGCATGGCTACAAAATTATAATTAAGGGGGAATACTCATATGAAAAGTTTAATTTTTGCAGGTTTATCAATATTTTGCCACAATACCTAAACAGTGTTTGTTGTTTTTGTTTACAAATTTGCATCGAATAAAATATCTCTTCCATTATTCAATTTGATATCGGACTATTTTCTCATGAACTCAATGGCCCGTATTCTGACAGCCTGGTTTAACTTAACCCTAGGTTAAGTGTAGTTTAATCTAGTCTAACTTTTAAATTTAACCCCATGTTAAAAATTTTGTAATTTGATAGTGAATTTTAGCTGCCAAACTTCGCTATCGGAATACAAAATTTTTAATCCAGGGTTAAATTTAAAAGTTAGACTAGAGTTGAACTACCCTTAACCTAGGGTTAAGTTAAACCAGGCTATCAGAATACGGGCCAATGTCTTTAAAAATAAAGGCCTTTGTGTTTTCCTGATAGATGGGAATGGAAATCAAAGACTTTTAATAAGGAAGATTATCAACACGATATACATGATATATGAGTGATTGGAGGGGCTCAAAGTGTTCTATTCTTCAATGAAATCTGACATGCAAAATGAACGAAATCAGAAGTAACTTTAAACATGATAAATCGGAGCAGCTTTCAAAATATAGAGTTGCTTTGTTTATTGCTTTACGCGCCCACTTGTGGCTCTGAGTTGCTTTTGTACATGTATGAATACCTCCACATTTTGAAAAGAATATAATGAAACCAGTTCAAGTATGGAAATCCAGATTATATTAATACTGCGAATAATATACAATTTCAAGCGGATTCCCAAAGTGCTTTTCAGATTAAAGGATGATTAGCCTATAAAGGTTTAAGCGTGGTCATGTTGGCATCTTATCAAATTATTTCATTCGTTTAAATTTTTAAATGGGTTTCTAAATTTTCCCTATTAAAGGATTATAAGCCTATAAAGGTGTAAGCTTGGTCATGTTGGCATTTTATCAAATTACTTTATTCGTTTAACGCGTTTATTGCAATTAAGCTTTCAACTTATCTCTCAAATCATTGTGATAGATCGCTGCGAAGCACACACCTTTAAATTCAAAACCAGTTATGTTGCAAGTCACTTTAATATAATTGCCTCTTTCTTTGCGAAAAATAGATTTAGCCAATAAGACTTGGGCGGAGTTTACCCTTTTTAGAAGTGCATACGTGTGTTATAACGATGAGCGTTTCACTCATTTAAATGTATCTTGACATTTATATCTTAATTTTATAAAACGTAATTACAGTGGCGTGTATATAATCGTTTTCCATTACATTGACATTCAATTGAAATGTGGGTTTAGGTTGCAAGCGGGTAGGATGAAAGAAGTTCTACCTTTATTAATTTATTTACTTTTTATTTATTCATTACCTATTATTTTTTTCGGGGGAGGGGGTTGATATTTTTTCTCTTTAGGTACATAAGAAGAGGTTCAGGTTCAGGCAGAGGCAGCGGAACCATGGGGCAGGCGGGGGGTAACTGTGACCCCCCCCCCCCCCCCCCCCCCCCACTTTTTTATGACTAAAAAGTGCTCCTTTTCTTATCTAATAACGTGCCATTTTTATTGTAAAAAGGCGCACTTTTATTACTAAAAAGAGGCGTTTTCAATACAAAAAAGGGCCCCTTGTGAGTCCATATGTCTTTTAAAACCCAGATTTTCGGCTCGCGGATACTAAATATGGTCTTTAAGGCACAATAAACTCACATTTTAAGATCATAATTTTCAGCTCGCGCTTCGCACTCGCAGATACTAAATTGGTTATATAATGCACAATAATTATCTCAAAATTTTCGGCTCGCGCTTCGAGCTCGCATTCCTTTTGTTTATCATTATTAAAATACAAAGCCATTAAAAAATTTTATAAGCACAAATTTAAAGGCTAATTTTCTGCAAACCCCTACTTATCTGTCTCAAGTGCCGCCTTTTCTCGCAATCGCGTGACCCCCCCCCCCCCCCACTTTCAAATACGTTCCGCGCTTCCGGTTCCAGGTAAATAAAGTGAAAATGAGTATTACTGTTGTTATCACAATAGTCATTCTGCTACTAACATTTGTCTAAGGTCATTCTCACATTTCTAGTTCTGTCTCTCGCCCCCTCTCTTTCTCTCTCTCTCTCTCTCTCTCTCTCTCTTTCTTTATTATACTTTAAACCGCAAAGTCATTGTACAGTTTAGCGAAATCATTTTGAAAAATTATTCCTTAAAACACATAGGCATTAAATATATACCAGAGCCCATACTTATAAAAACCTTATTAGGCCTAGATATCACCTATTGTGTACTGTTCCCTATAGTTGACAAATCTGTTGATTTCTATTTTTCTTGTCACAAACTTCAACATACTATTACCCTTACTAATATTGCTTAAGTTTTAAGCCTGAAGGTCCCATACGTACGCGCGCAGAAAGAATGATATATAATAAACGCAACGTATTGTTCGTCCTCGCTACCCTCACCGTTCAGGTATAATATCAATTATATATATATTTTTTTTTGTTAAAGTTAAAAAGATTGTGAGAAATATGACTATAAACTATCATATAGAATGGTCAAACGTGCACACTTAGATTCATCGGCATTTTCGCTATCTCTTTGTGTATACGGTCAGGTTTTAGGAACCTAGCAGCCTATTATCACAGCGCACAACACACGTTGCCAAGTCACTTTCCAATCAATACGGGCTGTCGTCATATTTTTCTCGCCAAAGTGTTGCCTCTGGTCATTGCTTTAAGCCTCGCATCGCTTATCAATGCAAATTGAATGGAAAACGACCAAGTCTTATTTCTTTTATTGAGCCATTTAGTAAAATGCCTTCCATCCTGTTAGCCCGGTCGAAGAGTAATTGTGGAGAAAAGGCACAATAACTTACTTAAATAAATATACAGAGATGTGTATTAATCGATGTAAATATGATTGTCCAAGTTTACTCGTTCCCTATAATTGAACTACGCTGAGTTGATATCACCTATACGAGTTAACAATGAAACATATGAAAAGCTATCTATTTATTTTATCTTATTTCTATTTATTTTTTTTACCTTTTTTTTTTGTACCTTTTTTTGTCGAAGTCAGTTATATTTCTTTTACATTTGAAACGCGGCACCGAATTGAAATTTGAATTGAAGCTTTATTCAATAGTAAAAATGCAATATGAAAACGAGCATATTTAGTAAGGAAAACACCCCCACCCCCTAAAGAAAGAAACAAAGGGGGGGGGGGGAAGCATCCCAACTGTAATTCAACACACACATGCTAGCTTTATCATTTTCATAAGCTTTCTGCCCTAATACCCCCCCCCCACAAAAAATAATAATAAATGAAATAAAAACATTTGAAAAGGCCATAATTAATGAAGAAAATGACACCACTTCCATGGAAACCTCGTATATATGACAAACCTAAATTATTGCCCCCTCATCAATCATATGCTCGGTTTAACCATTATTGACCGTGTTCAAATAAAGTTGAGTGTGGAGAGGTGAGTTGACATTTGACGGCCTGGTTAATATGCTAGTTCTAATATTACGTTACAATTCTTCCCATTACATGGTCGATTTTTTTTTCCCGCTTTATTTTTATTATTAGTATTTTTAATTTTTTTTTTTACGAAAGAAATTATTGAGTTATGAAGATTTCAAACTCGTCACATCTCACATGGACAATGAAATACCTGTTTCTTAATTTACTCTCTCCACACACAAAAAAACACACACTCTTTTTTGGACTTTAAAATAAGGAATAATGTCTTTATACATGTTATACGGATTATAATTTTAAAATAGGACATACATTTTCGTGTCTGTTTGACTGAAATTCGTGCCTCCGACAAACCCGATATGATCACGATTACAACAAGCAAAACGTGATGAGAAAAAAAAACTACGTGATTGAAAAGAGCAATTTCAGTTACGCCGCTGAGGGGTCCATCTCATTTACACTTCAACACCAGCCTGACAACGTTGTCATTCAAACAATCATGTCATTTTGTGGTAAAAGGATGTAAGCGACATATTCAAACATATTCAAACTCCTGAAGACGGTGAGAACATGCTCACCGAAACGTCGAGATTGGGTAGGTCCTTTTCAGGACCACTCATACCCTCAAGAAAGATTACTTGGTGTACCGTGAAACCTTCAACTTCTAATATATTCAAACATGAACGATGTTAACATTTAGCGCATATTGGGGGATGGGGGCGGTAAGCACCCGGGCATTTTCGCGCTCAAAGGAGTGGGACCGAGGATGCACACAACCATTCTGTTCAGGCCTCCTGGTACGAAGTCCGAGATTATAAGCATGCTCCAGACATGTTGATGGTACAATATCATTTTGAAACATACAATTCTCTTTCTCCATTTTTTTTTGTTTTTTTTTTTGTTTTTTTTTTGACACGAGGACATGTGTGTATGTTTTCAGAAGGGCATACATCATTGATTTCTACTCAATAATAGCATGGCTTGTTACATATTTATGTTATTTATTCATGTTTATAGAGTGCAGCCCTATCAATATCAAATGTTGCGTTTCAAAGGGCACTGTCCGTTCAGGGAGGCCCAGTTATAACTGAAATTGTATATTCTGGAAAAGTTTTAGGGCTTTTTGACGTACATGTACTTCCTTTCAGCACTAATTTAATGATAATCTAGTGTAGTGGGAAAAGAGAACAAAATTATCATTATCTTTCCTTTTGTTCCAATGGTACTTAGGAGGAATAACATCGTAAAAAGGTCAACTGTAAACATGGTAAAGGATTGTTCTTCAATTGCCCATATTTTAATCTCATGACCAGTGGGGTGTAACACAAAGACTTACGATTGATTAAAAGTTACGATTGATTTTTTCTCGGCAGCCTCATCATGGACAGGACGCTCCAAAGTTCATGATCTTAATCCTAACACTAGCCCTAACCCTACTCTCAATCATATCCAAATCCTAATCCATGACTGTACCTGGTTTTCAAATGAGGTTACCGAGAAAAAAATCAATCGTAACTTTTAATCAATCGTAAGTCTTTGTGTTACACCCACAGAAAGCAATAAGTTTGCAGCGACTTTATAGAGAGGCCATTGACACTATTCGGCACTGGTATGCCAAAAGAAACAATCTTTTTTTAAGTTCTTTTGTGGATGACAGGATCCGTTCGCTGTTAAAATCGGTACCCATCTTCTTTTTTCTCGAATAATTTTATTCTTTGTCAATCACGACTCCTCATCCGTTGTATATTTTGCTTAGCTGTATCCTCCTCCCATTTTCATCTCTGTTTATATCTGTATATAGCTTACTCCTAAGAAGTCTCTCCCCTTCATGTCTGTCAGTATGTCTCATACAGTCTCTTCTCCACGTTCAAAATCTCTCCTACGATGGGCGCCATGGTGAGCATGCAGCTGACAAATTTGAAAATAAGGGGGGGGGGCGCAGAAGAAAACTTTAAGATATCAACATTTATGAATCAATCGCCGTTTGAGGAAGATGACAAGCCAGTCGTAGAATTTGCCACAGGTAATGAACATTTTCGGATGGTGTATACAGCAATGATTATGAATTAACGGGATCAATGACGGTTTCAAAAAGGGTTTTCAGTGCCGCTGCCCCCCTCCCCCCCCTCCACACCTCGAATTGGATTTTGCTCCTCCCCTCCCTTCTCTCAGTTACCGATTAGTTTTTCTTTTCTCTCTTTCAATCTGTCCGCCATAACTACCTACACAAAAATGAGAACTTGCATATATGAGTGATCACACTCAAATTATCCAAGTATTTTTGACAATATAGTGACACACATCCATTAGTGCTTTCACTCAATAACGCTATACTTTGAAAACGCACCTAATCGAGTATTTTTAATTTGACAATATATCGAGTGAGTCAAAAAAACTTTACACCTAGAAAAATGTCAATCAAAAAGAAATCTCAATTTATAAACCCCAAATTAATTTTATGTATTCTGAAAGAGTAACTCCTCCCGTGCATCTTCTGGTACATTTTTGTGTGGTATGTCTTAAACGCTTGGATGAACACGACGCATTGTTTGCGAACATGTCAATTTCGAATTGTGCCAGAATGGGAGTAAAATCAAAACAACAAAAGCTAGTAAAAAGCAACTTCATCCTGATTAAAATAGCATAACTTTTTAACGAAAATGTCTTCGCGCTTAATAACTTGGCAGGGGTGTTGTTACACATATTGACTACATTTTGTAATGAAAATTAGATTGACTCGCGAAGTAATGCACGAATGAAATAACACATTAAAGAGTAAATTGCCACTGACAGATCAAAAAAGGCCTCTTAATACTTTTGAAAAGTGATTATCTTGTCTTGACGTGTGCTCGCTCATGCCTGACTCTACAAATCTATCTCTCATTTTCATAACAAAATGTAGTCAATATATGAAACAATACCCTGCCAAGTTATTTAGGCGGAAAACATTTTCGTTAAAAAGTTATGCTATTTTAATCAGGATAAGGTTGTTTTTTTGCCTAGCTTTTTGTTGTTTTTGATTTATCCTTCCAATTCTGGCACAAATTCGAAATATTGACATGTTCCGCAAACAATGCGTCGTGTTCGCATCCATGCGTAAAGACATTCACCACACAAAAATGTACCAAAGAGATGCGGCGGGAGAAGTTACTCTTTCAGATATATGTAAATAATTTGGGATTTATAAATTTGGTTTTTCCTTTTGATTGACATTTTTTAGGTTAAAGTTTTTTTTGAGCTCACTGCGGAATGACACACCAAATGAGTTTATAATTTATAATTAAACTCCACTTTATTGAGTGACATGAACTAATTGTTTTGAGTACATTGCAATTCAGAAACTAAATTCTAGTAACGCTTTACATCACTCAGAGAAGTCAGTAAAAGTAAAGGTTGCACAAATCAATCATTTCGACTTGCTGTGATGAGTTTGTGCAACCTTTACTTACTGACTCTCTGAGTATAAATGTTAAAGCGTTACTGTCACTAGGTGAGTCATATTCGCTTTTTTGTTTGTTGGTTTTGCCCTGTTTTTAATAATGATATTTGGAATGTTTCCGAATGATATACAATCAGTAGCAATCAATATCACACAAACCGAACACATTGTCATTACTCTAGCAATTCATCAAATGCAATCAAATTACTAAGAACTGTGTAACATGACTGACAAAGTGAATGGGAAGTCCATGCATGGTAATCCTAGTCTGTTAGTGTTATCAGACGATGTAGTACATTTCGATGAACATTCCAAATATGCATTAATATAAAACAGGCAAAACCAAACAAGCAAAGGAATTAGGATCTCACCGCAAAGATCATAAGAGCATGAGGCTCTCACGCTCTCGGGATCTACGTCGTTCCGCTAACACATACGTAGTACGGTAGAACCGCCGTAGAACATACCTGCGTGTGGCAGTGGTTCGTATGTCCGTACTCAGTGATCCAGAGTTAGGGTAGTTACCGGGCGCAACATGTAAAAGTAAGCGCGCATAAGCCAGTAAAATTACTTCCAAAAGACTGTTCCACGAGACTTTAGACGTATAGCGAAGAACGTTGTCGTATGTTTACTCATCTAGTGAATTACAAGGCTATATAGAATTTCTCAGCAATTCCACTTTACTTCTGCGATTGTTTAGTGTTTTCACAGCCGTTCATGCTCATCCAATGCGTACCAAAGTTGAAGAGAAACTCCACTTTGCCACAAATTGTTATACGCAAACTTGAAAGTAAAGTTACTAAGGGGATACTGCCAAGAAAAAATTATTATACTCAATATTTTTTTCCTTGAGTATCCCTTATTAACTTTTACATGCTCTGGAAGAGCGGGTGTTACTTTAACAGAAACAACAGATTCTGAAGTAAATACGGTGATTATACGAATAAAAGCACTCGCCTCCAAGAGTAGCAAACGGGTTTTACTCATGGAAACTAGTTCTTGTTTTTTGTGTGTACCATATGCCACCGAAATTCCTTCATTTTGCGATCCTGTTTCTTTCTCCATCTCTGTCTCTCCGTCTCTCCCCCCCCCCCTATCTCTCAGCTATATTTCTTCAACTGTTTGCCTCTACCGAGGCATGTTTATCTTTTGCCTAAGATTGAAATTATAAACATAGACGATTGCTAAACAGTAATCAAGGTATATGATATCACCATTATGTGCAGCTCCTAGAAGACATGCCACTGTAAAACTATCCGAAATTCATTTTCAATTTAAATCTAAATTGATTAATATTGACGAAGAAAGTAACACGATATGTTTAATTCAATTTGAACAATTTTTGAATTTTTTGTTATACAAACACATTACAAATAAATGAATATTATTCTCTGTATACGTTTCCAGGGACAGTGAATATTCGCGGGGAGGTTTTCCGTAACGCCATAGCTCTTTTCCAAAATCAGTGTTGTTACAACCTCATTCTTTCCTTTCATATTTCCGTATGCTTTTACAATACTTCACAACTTTCTACTTTCATGAGAGAATAAAAATCTGGAAATCACCAACCGTCTTCACAAAAATCAGAAAATGTTTACTGAAAACTCTCAACTCTGAATAATTATTTCCATTTCTTGCCATTTTTTTCGACTACATTACATTAATCTGGACTGCAGGCTTTGTTATGTCTGTAGGTGGTATCATGGACTTATGGCCCGAATTCACAAAGGTGGATTCTGCAAAATCCATGGTTTCAACCCTGGGTTTAACCTAGGGTTGGACCAAGGATTTTCAATTTGGTATTCACAAAGGTGGACTCGACTGAATCCACAGATCCACGGTGTCATAATACGTCATAATTTGGGTCAACTGTTGGTGAATCATAAATATGGTGGTTCCGTGGAGCCGTCGATTAAAAAACCCACGGATCCACGGATCCTTGGGTTTTGTAGAATCTTCCTTTGTGAATTCGGGCCATAAACTCTGTCAGAGGTTATAAGTCCATGGTGGTATACATCGAACGTATTTTCTAGATATTCTAGTGCCTTAGGCATTTGGTATCATTGATAATAAACCTTTCAACAACAAAAAAAACTAATTATGTAGGAGGCTTCCTGAACATCATAATCTCAAAAAACTAATCGTCATCATGGTCATAGAAATAATCATCACAAAACTAATTTGCAAGATTGCTTAAGGAGCTCAGCGACCTTGTCATCGCTAAATAAACAGAATTATCAGGAAACTTACACTTCAAAGTTTGTTCTTCAATGGATATACTTTAAATTTGAAACCTAGACTTCAGGTAATTTTTTGTTATTTTCATCATGATGATTAAATTGGTAAAACTGGTCCTTTTCATATAGAATTCAACCGCTCGTATTTATATTAAGCCGATTTCCAGATTAATATTGTGGTATGATGCTCCGACTAAGCTTAATAGTTTATCAGGTACATCAGTATGGAATTTACCGAATTACCGGTTATGCTTAATGAGAGTCCCCCACAAATTTATTTCCTAGATTAAGTACAGGCGTATTCGGCAATGAAACTATGCTGGGTAAAATACGGTTCAGGGACAATGACATCCAGAATTTATTCTCATCTACTCAGTCCCCCCTCCCCCCTCCTCTCCGGGTTCAACAAGCTACCCTAATTTATTTTGGCGCCCCCAATCATCAGCCCACTCCGGCGATGACCCCATTACGTGCCGTTTATCCCCGTGAATAATCTTGAATAAAGAGATAATTATAATCTATAAAATCCATGGTAACATCGGAGATGAAGATCTAAATCACGCGGACCCTAATTTTCTTTTATGATAGAAATAGTAAGAAGATCATATTTTCAAGGTTCAAATAATATGAGGCACCTCAGGAAACAGAAAATAGAAACAGTAAGTTAAAAAATAAAATATCATGTCTTACTACTCTCCGAATATACTTCTTCTTTTTGCCGCCCCCCCCCCAAAAAAAAATAATAAAAATAAAAAATAAAATCTCTCTCTCTCTCTCTCTGTCAATTGTATGCCTTTGGGGACCCTTGAAGGGTTTTCCACCTATTTGGCTTTGTTAATTTGAGCCTTGCAGATCTGTGCCTGATTAAAACGGCGAAAGAGATCATCTTGATACACTGTGAACATAATTGCATCACGGTGTTAATCAACTAATGAACATTCAGATGCAAAAATTTGAATTTAATAGTATTTTCATGAAAAAAATGAAATAAAAGAATAAGAAGAAGAAAACCGCTCAGACCTTGGGTGCATACTTGATCAGAGTATGACGCATGATAATCATTGGAAGGCGTTACCATGGTGATTGCTAGTATTAAGAAGCTTGTGAAATTTTGATAAACTTTGCAGCATATTTTATTCCGCGCAATCCGTCATCTAAGCCGTGCGAGCGAAGTTAAAAATTTTAAAGGGCAGTTTCTTGATCTACTTTCAAGGACGTTACTTTCTTTTTATCTGCATACACGTTGCAGATTTAAAATAAAAATGTAGAATTTAAAATGATTGGAGATGCAACTGCAGATTACAATTTGCGTCATGCCATATATTTAAAAAAAAGAAAAAAAGTGTCCAATATATAACACCCTATATCATGTAAATATTATTGTTCATTTAGAATGAGTTCACTAATATTTGATAGTTGCATCTTAAAAACGCACGGGGCGGAAAACATTATCGATAAAGATCTCGACACAAGTGTAATAAATGATATCTTCCCTCGAATATTAATTTTATTTGGCATAAATTAGGAGTATATGTTATATAGTTACAGCTCAATAATATCGTGAGGCGTAATTCATGTATAATCAACGAATGAAATGAAAAGATGACAGAAGCTGTCTTTGGTATTAAAAAACAAACAAACAAACAAAAAACGAGTTGGTATTCGGGTTAAAAGACAAACGTTGAGGAATAACAAGATAAATTTTAAAATTTTAAACGAAAATATAAGTTGTATTTTTGATGCACCTACACTTAATGTATTTAAACGTAAATTTTACCAGCATTTCGTTAACAGTTACAACACCTGATGTACCCCTTAATAATTTGTTTTAAGTTACTATCTTGATCAGTTGTGCGTGTGTGTGTGCGTGTGTGTGTGTGTGTGATGGTTTGTGTGTTTTCCGTGTGATTGTGCGTGTTTAATTATTTTATTGATGCACATGTTTGTATTATTTTAACTATGTTCAGGTGCCTTCTATTGTACAAGCCTCGTGCTTTTTTTGAAGGTATCCTTTCATCTGTTATTGATATATTTATACTTTTTATATTGTCACTGTATTTTTATGGATGATGAATAATAAAATTGAATTGAATTGAATTGAAAAAAAAAGATAGAAAAGAAGAAACGACAGTATAGCAGTCATTATAAGTCAATTGAAAGCAAAAGCCGTAATAGCTGTATTACACGATAAGACACTTTTTAAACCATTAATTTTATTGCAATATATTTCTAAAAGAAAATAGGAAAAAAAAAGATCAAAATATTCCCGCTAAGGCCATTACTTCAAATGACGTGCATGGAACGGCCATCCTTGGTCTTCCCTACGCGGGGAAACCGCCGAGCCCAACACCCGCATAAAATCGAAAGGGTATTGATTTGGGTGCAACTTCAGCGTGAAATCACAGTAATTGACGCTTTAAAGACACAGTCCACTGAATCCCGACTAACTCTCAGGGGTTTTCCATGTACTTTACGAAACATCGGAATCAAATATGACATTTCCAATCGCCTGCCTTTTAACAAATACCCGATTATAAAAATGCCCCACGTAGAGCTCTAGAGGTTTAAGGAACCAGGGGTAATAAATGGAAAGGGACACAGCCGCAAAGCCCCTAGTTAGGGTATTTGGTATCAACGCGGTAGTCCCTTTTCGCCTTTTTATCCGAGGCTGGAAATTGCATTGATTCAACCTGAATGCAATCAGTTCCAGTCGGGATTACTACAACACTGTGCAAGTACTTGTCAATCAATAAATTGATGGTTGACTGGTAATTTTTGATTAAATTAATTGGGCGCATCATATTTTGAGGTAGAATCGACAAGGGGTTGTCAATCAACAATGTTAACAAAAATGAAACAGAGAGATGAGAAATATGGAAGTAGAAGGCATAACGAGATAAGAGACGCAGGCATACAAATAATTGAAAGACATGGAATGGAAAATAAAAGAAGAAAAAAAAAACGGGGAATTAAACGCAAGCTTTTTAAAGGGAATCTATAATTTTGTGGAAGCTTGCAAAAATCTTGGCTGTGGGGCCCTACATGATATCAGTGCATGAAGTATAATGCTAAGGTGAAACCCTGAAAAAAAAGGGTATTTTTTTAAAGCATCATTACATTCTTCATAATAAGTATTAAAAAAATTAAAAAAGTGCAAGTGCCAGAAATTCCCAGATTATTCACCCTCAACAAACTGCAGTGTTAACTTACCCAGGTATGCAAATGACGTGTTATCCAGTCTTCAATATATCGACATTAAAATTTCATTGAACACCGATTTGCTTAAAAATCTTCTGACCTGAACTTTTACCATTTTAATGTCAGCAAAGTTAAACGATCCATGTAAAGGGGTTTGGAGGATGCAAGGAGACAAGAGGAGAGAGAAAGGGTAGTATCTCACTTCGCGGAGACGTCTCCGCGACGGAATGGTTTCCAAAAACGGATAAAAAGTATATAAAGACGTCTCAGAAACGTCTCCGCGACAATTTTCAAAAACTGTCTCAAAGCAGTTTCAGAGAACCGTCTTTAAGTAGTTTTTGCGACTCATGAAATGTCTCGGAGATGTCTCGGAGACGTCTCTGCGGCATCTCCGAAATCCATCTCGAAGTTGTTTCGAATCCGTCTCAAAGCTGTTTCAAATCCGTCTCAAAGTTGTTTCAAAGTAGCTTCCGCGAAGTGAGATACCACCAAAAGAGATTCAAACATCAGGGTGCAATTATGTACCCTTCAATATTATGTAACAGTGCATAACCAACATCCTAATGGGATGCATCTTGAACCCTAAGATGCATTTTGCACCATTAAGCTACGTATGCTTTTATAAGAGAGGATACATGTTTGCAATGTTGGGAAAATGTTTTCCAAAATCCGTTATGTTCACATTTTGACCACTTGGATACAAATACACATTTCGTTAAGAAAACACGTATACAGGCATGCAAATTTCCGCCCGAAACCATAAGCATTGATAAGATGCAGCCTTGATTTAGTGTGCAACTCTGCATGAAAGGGTGCTGCTACACTTACGTTAAAACAGAGTGCAAAACCGCATCCTTATATCTTACTGTGTGGAGAGAATCTATGAGACAGACAATTTGATGGGGGAAGAGAAATGCATAAAAGAAAAGACCGTGGTAATGTGAGAAAGAGGACGTTTGAGATAAAAGTATCGAAAGAGGAATTAAAAAAAAGGGACATATAGGGAGACAAAGAGAAATGTATAGGGGGATATCAAACTGTTAAATCCGGTCAGGGAACATGCTTTTGGCGGGTATTGAATGTCGCCTCCTAATCGTCGGAGAGAAGAGATATTCCAAGTACGACCAGACTTGATACATCCTAACTAAAAAACCCTTTCAGCACCTCGGGGTAAGGTATTATTCAGAATAACATTAGAATTGCAACTGAAAATGAAACGAAGGGGCATAATCAGGACCAGGCATAATTATATTGAAAATGTACAGAGGTATCTAGTTGTTTAGCGCCAATGGGTTGTAATGAATACGTACTTTTAAAAGTGGATAGTGTCTTGTCCTTTTAACCCCCGTTGGGCAGTTTTAAAGGAAAAAAATACTTACATAGTTTTATTAATAGAAAAAAAGAAAACTTGAGAAGCCTTGAGACATGACAGAAGAAGAATCTGTTCGATATATACAATTGTTCTTTTAGGAAATTTAACCAGTTGAGAACACAAGAAAACGTCCGACATGTCTGAGATATGCTTCTAATTTCCGGTTCGGATATTGAGCGAGTAAAATAACCTCAAGTACGAGAAGTTAACCCGACCCTAAGCATTAAAATTTAATATGCAGGTCCGTTTTCTGAAGTGTAGCTTAACAAAAAGAAAAATCCCAGTGAATCCTTACTTCCCACCACAAGGAATTTCTATACTCGATGAAAAGGAACGTATAAAAAGCATGGACGTATCACTTGTACGTCCATGGTAAAAGGGATTTATTTCCGCCTTATTCCTCGTTTTCCTCTTATTAATTTCCACAAGGTAATGAAGCCTCGGCCATCGTTGCCACACCAACAAAACATGCAGAAAGCAATCGTAAGTTCTGTGCCCTGTAACATAAAGTAGACTGTAGCTCTTAAAATACAGTTTAACATGATATCAGCCATAAGATCGATCGTACCTTCTATGTTACAGGGCACAAAACATATAATTTAGTTTCTATATTTTGCGGCGTTTTCTTGTATTGTGTTTGTACTATTTTATTATATTGCATTTGTAGAGTAATATTGTTGTCACTTTTGTTTGTATCCTTTTATTATTGTTGTTTTTAACTCCACGGAAGATAATGCATGTGCCAAAGAAAACTGGAACATCTAGCCATTCGACACTTTTTGGGTTTGTCTTTTCAAGTGCGTTTTTTTTTCCCTTCTTTTTCTTCTTCTTCTTCTTCTTCTTCTGAATGTTGCGATTTGGGTAATAAAATACATTATAATATACAATACACGTATATAGTATTCAAATCCCTTCAATTATACAACAACAACAACAAAATCCCACTTATGAAATCAAAGTAAATCCTTTTCTTTTATAACGCGATTTTCCAAGGTATTGCTGTGAAGGATTACGAGGCAAGGTCTTGAAATTGTATATTTTCTGTTTCAATCTATATGATAATCTATGTAATCAGAAGAGGTAACGGTCTTTTTTCTCTCTCTCT
>CALNVZ010000641.1:5611539-5665315 GCA_940671915.1 Paracentrotus lividus | reverse complement strand
TCTGACCGTAAAAACAAACAACTGGAAGTTTCAGGTGAAAACCAAGTCATTTATTATTTTAAAACAGTGAAATTTCAAACGAGGCTAAGAGTAATTATTTATATGATTATTTTATTTGATGATGATATGGAAAAAATAAAATTCAATTCAATTAAAATAACAACAACAACAACAAAAAAAAAAAAACGACCGCGCGTGATTAATTTACTACCGTTCTGTTGCAAGCTTAGCAGCCTGTCAGGCACGGGACTTCATGAAAGAAAATGTGTTGTTCGTTCTTCTGAGTTTTTAAAACAAACGCGGTTTTCAAAATCACCCGGGAGTGGGTTTGAAAATTTAAGTATAAAATCATAGATATCTTGAAAGTAAAGCAAGCAATTAGACGGCAATTTTTTTAAGGAATACTAGCCTGACCTATGTGTATATAATTATGTTTGCAAAATGAGCTAAATAAAATAAATTGAAGTTTGAATATCATTCAATGTTACTGCTTCCCTTTAAAAATGGAACCTTTTAAGCGATAACCTACTGACATGGTGCATTATCGGGAGAGTTTTCCAGATATGCCCTTCTCATGAATCACTTTATCGATACGGCAGTGCCTTTCGTGGGGCATTAATTGTAGAACTAATGTATGCAACTAATTTGTCAGGAACTTATCGCAGCACTTTTCCGGCTTTTCTCTACTTTCTTAAAAGTGTAACTAATAAAAAGACAACACCATAAGCCATATTTCTCTTTATTAATGCTTTACTCTTAAAAAACACGCAATCGAAGCTATTAGTATTACTTCGGTAAAGTGGATTACTTCTGTCAACGAGTATAAGAAAGAAACAATGACCAGACATCGAGATGGCGCATTTTATGATAGAAGTGATCTCTATAATCTCCTTTTCTATTCAAATCTCCTTTTACTGGCTTTACGGTTCCTACATCCATCGGGTGATATTATCTTGATTCTCTAGAGCGCTTCTTCGAGTCATTTGTTCTCTTTGTGTTAATGTTTGAAAGCTGAATACAGATAAAAAAGATTTCATACAAAAACATAAAAATGAGAAAAGGTTCTGATGAAATATTAATGTTTTTGATATACTTTGCGAGTGGAAAAGACGGTGTGGGTAGTCGACGGGGTTTTTATCATTCGGGAAAGCTTGAAAACATGACTTGGTTTTTAAGCTTCTTATATTATAAAATGCTTTCTCCACCCTTGTTGTTGTCCAATCATAAGTTTGAGATTCGTGTCGAGGACAGAACTCATATCATTTGCGGAACTTAATGTGGTAATGACGCATATACGAAGCAATATATAAACATGTATATATGTTTGTGTGTGTGTGTGTGTGTGCGTTTGTGCGTGTGTGTTTGTGTGCGAGTGTTTCACCATGTCTACGTTATGCAATTTTTTTTCTTTCAACATGGTAAAACGGAGGGAGAGAGTTCCTAGAATAAGCTCTTTGGCATCACAAATGAAGGAAATATAAGTCAACTTCTTTTCATTTTGTCATTTTCGTTCTTCAATCATTTTCTCATCGTCATACCTAATGGCATAATTGTGTTATTTATGAGGTGACCAGAATCGTCAAATGTCGGTGGCCAGAGAAATCATTCTGATTGATACATTCAGTGCATGCGACGGCAAATTTGGTTTGTTTCATGACACGAACTTGGGGGTAATTGGTTTGCTATTCATGTCTGCTATTCTTCTGCTTTGTGCCGTTTCACTTTTTGATTGGTAACGTAGTGAAGACAGTATGAGATTCGAGTTCCAACTTTCAGAGAAATCAAACGCATTTTAGTCTAAAATCACGTCTGAATGCATGCATTTGGTTAAGTATTATGCTCTATGCTGACGACACTTATTAGTGTTCAGTGCCAAATGTG
The DNA here is from genome assembly GCA_940671915.1 of Paracentrotus lividus. Lineage (NCBI taxonomy): Eukaryota > Metazoa > Echinodermata > Echinoidea > Camarodonta > Echinidae > Paracentrotus > Paracentrotus lividus. The sequence goes on along the minus strand of CALNVZ010000641.1, from coordinate 5,663,434 downwards.
CCGAAGAATATTGAAACAGAATATCAATGCAGATCTACAGAGAATAAGTAAATGGTTAGTAGCAAATCGACTATACACTCCTGAAAAGTCAAAATTTATGTTGTTATTTGGTACCTCCAACAAACTCTGAAAAATGCAAACCCCCTAAATGTGAAGGTCGATAGTCCACATTCTTGAAGAGTACCAAATTTCAAATACTCTTGGATACGTGGTTGGACGAGTCGCTCACCTGGCAAAAACAAGTTGAGGTAACTAGCAGAAAAATAGGCTCACGCATAGCCTTATAGTAGATTAAGAAAATACTTAACTGTCGATAGTGGACTTCTAGCTAATGCCTTGATAACTCCTCATTTTGATTACTGCAGCTTTTCTTGGGTAAACTGTTCACAATACATAAAGAATATTCTCATTACCCCAACATAAAAAAAATGGCAATTAGGACTGGTCCTCAAATGCAATTTTGATGACACCTACTGTTGATGTACTGTCTAACTTGAAATGGGTAACCATTGAAAAAAAGTGGAAATTTCAAAAATGTAAGTTGTTATATAATGCAGTATACTGGTGCCCCAAATATCTCTGATATGTTTACGAAAAGTAATAGTGTGCATACTCACCGCACGAGGGGTGCCACCTCACAAGGTTTGGTGCGTGCCAATGGTCAAAACTCAAATGGGGAAAAATAAAGCTTCTCTCATGAAGGTCACTTTTGTGGAACGGGCTCCCTTCAGCCCTTAAATAATGCACGACTAAAGAAGCATTCACGGCTATTCTGGAGATTAGCAAGAACATCATGATGGACTTATATTACATGCATTATGCCCTTTGTTGCATGGTCAGTGATTTATAATCGAGAGTATGTATAAATTTGTTTAAATGACAAACCTTATGCATTCTTTTAAATATTACTATGAATGTGAATTTTAATGAATTCTTAATATGTGTATCGTATGTAATATGTTTTAAGGGAAGATATGTTCTATGGAAAGTAAATTTTAAAATGTTACAAAATAATCGAGTAAGTCCTATGAATATTAATATATGACAACAATCACCTTCTCGTATAATGTTATATTTTGTTTACTAAGTAAATCAAACAGTGTTTAAGGGATGTAATTTTAGTTAACTCTAATTTCAATCTTGTATAATGCTATTTTGTTAAATTCATCACACCCAGTTAATTAATATATAAGATAAAATTTTATGTATGTAACCGAAATGAAAATTGTATACCTAAATAATTTTCCTTGTTTCTTGCTGAATTTCTGATACCGGTTCTTTTTCAATGACCATATCTTTCCCCTATTGTAATTGTATTGTGATGTAATAATGTCAATTTTCATTTATTTGTGTTCATGTTATTTATATTATGTGTTTCTATGATTGTTTTATGTTATATGTGCAGGCCCTGGTTTACAACAGTGTCTAACCACTGAACAGGCTACCCTGGGTAAAAAGACAATAAATATAAAAAAATAAATAAAATTTGTCGACAACCACGCAAGTACTTAGAGGGAAAAAAACATGAACTGTCGACCTTGCACTATGAAATATAATTCTCTTATCTGTTCTGTTATTAGCCAATACTTAACACTCCTATCCCGCGGTACACTACTTCAGTATCAATAAAATATCTTTCCTCTGCAACTAATTGTGCAGTAATTTGAAATATAAGTCTGCTAAATATCACAAGAATACTATCCTCAAAACTACTTTAAATTCTCGCCGTAAAAATCAATGTCAACAATAAAATGATAGGCAGAAATTTATCGAAATTCTGGTTAAATTCATTTATATTGAAGATCGTTTTCAAATTATGCCAATATTGACAAATTGCCATATCACTATACTTGGTTCGAATCAGTACAAATTACTCACCGATAAAATTTAGATTCGAACATGAAACCCCTTAATGACAGTTTGTATTTCTTAATTCTACATTCATCGGCGGTTATTTGATGACGTTAACGGTGGTATCTCACGTCGCGGAGACGTCCTCGGCGACTCGGACGTTCGGAAAAGTCTCCCGGATAGTCTCTGAGACGTCTCCGCGAGGAAAAAAATATAGATATATATTGAATGATTGGAATGATTAACTGATTAATTGATTGATTATATATATGATATAAACACTTTCTAGTTTCCCGCGACTAATGAGACGTCGTGGAAACTCATGAGACGTCGCGGGCGACTCAAAAGACGTCTCTGAGACGACTTTTCGCGCACTAGTATCGAACCCGTCTCAAACCCATCCCAAACCCGTCCGAACTAGTCTCAAATCCGTTTCATGGCAAGTGAGATACCACATAAGTATACACCAGGCCGAAAGATAAAAGAGCCTAGGGATTTCAATATGCAACGGTTATTTGGCAATTTAAACGAAATTTGGCAACACGGCTCAATTTTGTTTTCCGATAGTATATTTGCCATTTTGATAAAAAGGGGGGAAATATCACGTACTAGGCACAACTCGAAGGAACAAATAGTGTACTATTCCCACTACGCGCGCGCTACGTGATGCGAATGCGACACACTGGTTGTCCAAAGTCGGCTACAATGTTTATCTCTTTAATCTTGTTGGGGGTATTAATATCACCCTCTTTGAAGAGATATTAGTAGGATGCTAGGGGTCATTCTGAATTCAATTTTACCATAATTTCAGGCGTGGTGCATGTGTCCTTTTAATATCGCATGGAGCAAAGAATATTCATATCCTACCTTAACAAGTGCAGCTTTATCGGTATCGCACACGTTTGGGTTAATACGGTGGAAATTCGATTGAAATGCTCTGAGATATAAAAGTTACTATCTTTTGCAGATTTAAATAATCATTCCGATTGGTTCGCAGTGGGACTTTTACCCAATAAGCCATGCAACAAGGATCCTCATTTGCTACTATCGATTAAAAAATTGAAGTAACCAGCTTAGGGGTAAAGAAGAAAAGTTACTCGTTATGGCTAAATAGAAAAATCTCGAAGAAAGTCAAGAAACAATTTGAACATCAACTTCTTGGAGCAAATCAATAAATGTGACAGTTGTGGAAGAGAATACAAATTCCTAACTGGTCATCAGTCACACCCGAAGCTGCTTTAAACATCTAGGATTTATTTCAATTTAACCTGCTCGAGTAACGAATGTATATGTATAATAAACATAAATTCAAGATTCATGAAATATCACCAAGATTACCTGAATAACTATTTTTAAACTACATTTCACCTCAAAATGGCAAAACATGCTAACATCATAAAACAACATAAATGTAAATCTCAAGGGAAAACATAATTATAGAAAGAAAGCATGTGCGTTTAAAATAGCCGATTCAGGCCACGCAAATGAACTGAGGCTTGTAATGACGCAATCAAACACAAAGCGTCATTTCAATGACAAGTATGTAAAAGAGAAAGAAAGATAAAGTGGGAGCAGGAGAGAGAAAATAGGGAGAGAAACCTAGATATCAATAGCTCATCACCTAATTTAACCACTGTATTTCACTTCTACTTGAATTCGGCCAGTAAAACAAAAAACGTCATCAAACTCTTCACTGCACTCGTTCTTATAAGTATCCTTTGATTGCATGCCTATTCATCTTTGGCCAAGGGAGCAAAGAAATTGATAGGTAGGTGAAGTCAGTAGCGTCTGGCACTCGAGAGAAGGCAAACAAGTGGCCATTTTACCTAGGAGCAAGGCATCACCACCACACTTATACCACCCCACCTTTAAGTGCATGTCATATGAATCCGAACGCGCGTACGTAACGCACTCCACACGACGAGCGTCGGTAGGGGAGGAAGCTGGGTGAAAATATTTACGCTTCTTCTTTTAATGTCGTTTGTTTATACATCTCCGTTTCCGTGTCCAATTGTATCTATACACCCCCTCTCTGTAAATCCCTCCTCTTCACTCTCCCCCAATTGAACTCCCTTTATCTGACTATCTGCATCTCTCTCTCATTCACTAACTGGTCGTCAGGTACCGGTGCCTGTTGAGAGTCAACCCGATCCTCCTCGCCAAGCCGAGGTCACGTTTTTTTAAAGAACAGACATTAGACTTGTTTGAAATCTTAGTTTTTCAGAAAAAACAAGAGAGAAAAATGAATACGAAATTATTTTTTTGTTTTTTGTGTTTGTTACGGTGTAATTTTTATGTCGAAAAATCAAATTAAACCGGCGGTTATCATATTATTCTCTTTTAAATTACATGTGTATTCATGTTTAAAAATATGCATTATTTTGTTATATACATTATCTTTTTAACTCGCCCGTAGTTTTGGGCCTTGATGTTGGAAATCACACTCCCTCGCGCTAATATGATGGTAGTGACAATGTTAACCTACACTTGTTTATATACTCGTCCCGGTCATTAAGACGGAAATTACATTAGAAGAAAGTGATAATAGACAAAATGGTAAATAGGCGAACGTGCCAATAAGACCAAAAAGGCAATTAGACTAACAGGTAAGAGACAAACTGGTTTGTAAACGAAAATAATTAGACCATGTGGGATAAGACCAAAACGGGCATTATTCAAAGTGGGTTTAGACGAAATGGCAATTTCATCTACCAAGCACATGATCTACGTTAGATATGGATGCACTTTTATTTAAAAAAATAAAATAAAATAACAAATAAAAAAAATAAGATAAAAAAATAAATCGCGTCGAATTCTAGACTGTGCATTTTATCATACCACTGAGAACCTAATTGAGATAAGCAAATCTACGGTCATTAAACACAAAATTTGTGTATAGATCCATATATCCATATTGTAACCAGGGGTGCACTTCACATTATAAGCGCGTTCTTCCTTACAACGCCACGTATTCACCAAGAACACGATCTCCTTTTGTATATGAATGTAGTAACTTTAAAACAAGATTAGACATTATCGCGTCGAATTACAACAGTTGTGCATGGCATTCACCTGTAAACCACTTAGTGCGTAGGATAAGCAAGACTCGTCTAATGAAAATGCATTTTATGATTCATGTTCCTAATGACATTTTTCAGACAGTCCTTGCCAGATTCTCATACAGTTAGTTCCATGTATCCAGGAAAAGCCTTAACAAAATTCACCTTAAGAACTGGTCAAAATGATTGCCACTTTGGGGAGGCTGACCGTGCAATATAATATGGAAAGAGGAAAATATGGCTATGTACGCTGTTGCGTTCAAAAATCAGCACGGCCATACTGTCTACCAAAAGTCATAGATTGAATCCCTGTCTGTTGACTTGCATGGCCTTCCTGCAAGACATTTATATTAATTGGATGGCTCAGTATGGGATACAGAAATATTCCACGAGTTGGGGCCAATAATGTATGAGTCGAAGATGAGTGCAATATTTGCCCTAACAAGCGGAATATTCTGGCATTCCATGAAGTAAAGTCATCCAATATATAATTATGCACAGCTAAAATGCACTTTATAGGTAGTAGTGTGTGTTTCTAGTGTGCTGAATGTGATCTAATTTTCACCAATCACTAGACATCGTGATTAGACTTGAATGTATTTTCTGGAATATTAGGACGTATTTCATTACGACGCCACGCAACATTTCTTGTGTACAGCTTGTATGTATCTAAGTAGTAGATGTTGAAAGTAATGACGAATACCATTAGGATGGTAACACATTTAAAATGAACACGATCTCTGTTACATATAGATGTTAAACATGCTAAACCATGAGACAATAATGGTGTGCCAATTCACTTTTTAAAAAATAAATAAAGATAAATAGAAAAAAAATGAAAATGAGATATTGCTGCATGGTTAATCACCTTTTAAAGGGGCCGAGGGGGACAACGTTTTCAAGAGGGCGGAAGTAGGGTGTCACTCTCTGGCCTTTTTCACCTTTTGTGTTTCAGAGCGTAGGTGTCACGTACGACAGACATCAACAATATTTATCATCATCATTTGCAAACTCTCAATGACGCTACCAACGGATGAATCAATCTCTGACCGAGAATTCCAATTTAAGCTAATTAGATAATGGAATCCGGGGATGATTCATCATGTGTTTTTTTTTTTTTTTTTTTTTTTAATACTAATTTTCATTGTGGTATAGTCTGAAAGTACTAATTGTCGACATGGAAGCATGGACTAGAACACGTCTCTGTATTCAAGGTCACCTGTTTCTACCTTTCTTTATCTCTCTCATTTTCTCACAATTGCCTGTTTGATTTTTCCACAACAGAATAGTGTTGTTTTTTTTTTACATTCTGAGAGGAGAAATATGAAACAAAACCTTTCAGTTGCACAGGACCTTTTGATGAAATACTTTAAGAACACGGTCATTTTTCATTCAAAGGATCGTTTGTGCAGCAGACATGTCACATGGCTCAATTTGTATCCTTACAATGTTACATAGAACGAAAAATCTACGGGGTCAGACTTCATAGAGAAATAAAAGGAACTATTGCCCCGTAACCAGTCAGTTAGACTTCACATTACCCCAATCGCTGTATCTAATTTCCCCTTAACGACCCGGCCGGATCGATACGTCACCTATCATTTCTGCTATCAAGACCTTACAGTTTGTGCAACAATTTCGGGCGGCGTTGCCTCCAACAATTACCGGTTTTTACTCTACTGGAACTTCTTACCGGGTCGAGCGTGATAAGGACCACCGAGCGCTCCCAATCGATAAGCGCTGATTAGGTTAGCTGTACGTCTTTTTAGAGTTAATAGGCACGACGAGTACGCTTGTCCGTTTCTGATGTAGGCCGAGGGTTTTTTTTTTTTTATTATGTCAAAGTGAGCACAGTTAAACGCGTAGAAACCTCGACACTTAACTATATAGACACCATTAAATTTCATACTGTATAATTTGTATGGGACCTTATAAACTACTTTAAGAAAAAGAAAAGAACGTTAAAGTCTTCTATGAAAGAAAAAAGAACAAATCAAAAAGTTTATTCATTCAACTGTGACAAGTTTGTTATTTCAGAGGTTACATGGAAGCGAACTCTTGTAACGGGTAGCTTAATTCATCATTTAGTTGCAGATTGTCACGAATTTAAAAAATATGCATTAATACAAAATAATAACACGAATAAATGAGCGTTTGAGTGCAATACTTTACATAATTTCCCCCACTTCCAAGATGACCCAGATCTTTTTCCCTTTAATTTTCTCCATGAAATATTGCATGTAAAATTGTGAAATTGTAGTCACGTAATTAGCCTTGTAAAGGGGTCGCAGAAATCAAGTTTTTATCGAGGTACCTCGCCAATTAGTAATTTGATCCACACCGTTATCATGATCATAATGCCTCTCTCTCTATCCATAATGTATTTCCTATTGTCAGCCCACCTCTCGCTTAACATTATCTGGTCCGAATAATTAATATCGTTTCTTGCGTATGGAAAGCAAGATATTCATTATATGTATTATATATACTATGGACATCTATGGAGAAGACTAGGAACAGAGGTAAGGGGAGAATTATCAAATGCCAAGTAAGATTTGTGTATAGCCGAGTTTAAATACCGCTGGGACTTCGCTACGCCATGGGCTATATTTTAGTCATATATCATACTCGGATATGCATTTCCTTTCGCCTTGAATGCTAAAAAACAATCCTTAAATATCTCCCTGGAGGACTGTTATTAGGGTAACTTAACCAGTTGGAGGTGAGATAATTGCAATTGAAACTCATGTTTTTAAGAGCTACTTATATCCTAATAATACGACAACGAGAAACCATAACTAGAAACTACACGAATATTCCCGCTACAATACACGGTATGTTACAGCTGACATTGAGCTCGGCAACTGTAAGATTCGTTGAATTCCGTCACGAAACAAGACAATAGACTGGACATGCTTTCCTAGAAATGATGTATTCCCGTCTTTTGGTGGTTCTAAAAGGAATGAGATCTTGATTTACCGTTTTTATTGCAGAGTTCTATGCAAAGTTCTATGTATTCGGGATAGTTTGTTGAAAACTCTTATATTTGCCTGTCTCTTTCTTTAAAGATAAGCTCGGGTTTTGTTACGATCCCGAATACATTTTAACAAAATCCAACTATAATGACCACTAAGTGAAATGTAGGCCAACATTTAGACATCACATAAAACAAAAGGAAAAAATGGTCATTCTGTAATTTGCCGTGGACCTGGATCGATTGTAACCTGGACTATGATCAATTCATACCAGGTCTCGTGCTAATTCTGTATAAAGTGATTAAATATGTCATAAGTTAATGATAATAGTAATTAACTCTTTTTAAGTTATTGCTGACTTTGTGTACTCGCACATTTTTATTTTGGCCATGAATTATTACCCACGGATTTATGGGAGATATTTAGAAAAATACAATAATTCAGATTAGCCGTCCTATTTCAATTGTGTTTTTCTTTTCTTCCCCCCCCCCCACAAAAACAGCTAAATATACATTAACCCTGTCTGATTAACCCTTTTAGTAGCCACATAACGTAATGTGCTTTAATTATTGTAAAGGCTTTAGCTAGATTGGATAATGGTTTTATTATACAGAACATAATCATTCATTACGTCCACGGCAAAAGCTTCCCTTACAGTATTTAAAGGGCAGTCTGGCGTTGCAAACCCCTTTCTCATTACACCCATTATAACGATACAGACTTTCCCCGCCGAATTTTCATCAAATATTTACGTGTTTTGCAACACTATTATACATGTATGTCTTCTCTAAACAATGCAAATACCAACCTTTAAGATGTCTAATATCTACACAGACATACATGAGTAGGTGTCCCCTAACTCGCCTCCACTCGAACATGCCCAATTCAAATGAACTGGTTTCAATTACAAAGGACGAAACACGGTTACGGTTTGGCGCATATTTTACAAGTATTTTAACAACACCAAAATTATTTAGTCGCAGCCACAATGCCAAAACCGTCTTCATTTCCCCCGAAAGCCGTCACTTTTAAGCCTTTCTTCAACGAGTATTCATCCTTTTTTTTCGCTTTCTGTAGAATTCACAGACGCTAATACCACCTACAGGCGACACGAATGCAAGAAAAGCGAGAATCCAAAATATAAAATGGAAAAACGAGAAAGGAATATAGAAGCGAGGAGAGATTTGCAACGCAGGTTTTCTTTCGCTTTTCTGAAGACATCTGATCACAGGGAATTCATTAGAGACTTAAGACCCGTATCCTTAGGATATTCAAACTTACTCTGAAAACATCAGGTAGGCTTCAACGTGACAGCGGCGACGTGCTGCGATGCTTTGACCAGGCTCAACATGCTAAAGGGAACCTCGAACTCCTTCAACATCTTGGACAAAAGGATCTTTTCGCCCGCCACGTTTATTGCACTTTTAGTCATATTACAAATATATATATATATATATATATATATATATATATATATATATATATATATATATATATATATATATGAATTACACAGTTGATAAAGAAGAATGCCAAAAACATAAAATCATAGATTTTATAATAAGGAGCATAGCTCTCAAAATTGAAAGGCAAAGTCACACTCTTCGTCAGTGCTCATGGTGTGACAAAAAGATGTATTGAAAATCCGTTACTGAAACAGACGAAAAAACACGACTGTTCATATATATATATATATATATATATATATATTACAAATATGTTTCTGTTATAAAAGAATCATCTTTACAAACTTCGGTTTTAATTTTAACATGGAAGGATAAGTATTGTTGAATTAGTATCTATAATGTGATTTTGACAGAAATAAAGTGATTGCTGCATAATGCATGTGCTCGGTAAAAAGTATAGTGCTTCATGTCTTAATCCATGCTATGTGCTTCTGATTTCAAGATTTTCTGTCATGTCAACTAAATGTTTTAAAGATTTGATTAAACTTGACAAAACAGTATTTAAGAAGAACTTTGTTGTTTCGGCTGTTTTTTTCTTTGTTGTTGTTTTTGTTTTTAGATTTCAAACCCATGAGAATATATCATTACTACTTGCATGCTAGTCATGCTTATCTTTGGCACAACTTCAAATTGGAGAACTTTGTAATATTTGAAAATAGTAGAAATGAACTGTGTCTGAGGTTACAGTTTATGAACAGAAATATGGACAATGATAATCATGGTAATGGTTGTAGCAGAAAACGGCGTCCCACTGGGAAGCATCCTTGCCCCTCTGTTGTTCAACGCGTATAGTAATTACCAACCAATAAAACCCTATTAAATACATGAAATACACAGAAACAATCCTTTGGCAAAGTTGAAAAACCTCTCAGCCATGTCAGCGATGCCCTGTGGTAGATTTGAATACATCCTGTGCCGTAAATGACTTGCCAGCAACTTCTGAAAAGACTGAGAAAGCGTTTTTCATCTCGAGCCTGGGGAAGTTCTCCTCACGCTGTTAAGATAGACAAGATAAGGACCCCATTGTAAATAAGCCTTTTCGGCTTTCATGGGCCATCCTTGTCGGTGTTTCTTTCTTTTCTATCATAAATGTTCACTCGACGAATAAAATCAAATCAAATCAAATCAAATCAAATCAAATCATGCCTTGAACACTACAGGTATACAGCTTCAACGCATGTCTAAGACCTACACGAGTACACTGTCTAGATGTACCTAATTTCTGGTAATGCTCCTCCACACATCAGAGGAGACGTCCATCACCGAAAGAAAAACAAAGCAGGAGGACAACACCTTACATCCTCCCTACTCCATGGCATCCTTCGATAGCATTTCCCACAACAGAAGGCTAAAACTGTGGACCAATTAACTAATGCAATCTGGATTAGGAATACTATTGGCTTCCACTTAGTCCCCGGATTTTAACAAATGGTCATGTTGATTAGTGTTTCCAAAAACCATCAGTACAAAATTTGTTTGATCTTTAAGTTATATTCCAGGTGCGGATCCAGGATTCCCAACTTGAATGGATTGTTCAGGCCCAATTGTCTGGGGACAATCATGACAATAGCAGCTCTATTATGTTTGGGCATGGGCCGGTACTTTCAATTTCTTTACGTCAGTCTGGATCTGGTACTAAAGACTATATCTTTTTGACATTTAGTGAGAGTGAACGTGTCTTTATTTTCTTGGCAAAGCACGTTTTTAAATATTTACGAAGTTTACTGGTCAAATTGTCCGTTATTTAAGAATTTATAATAACGAGGCAAGCCACTGAACTCGTTAAGATCGAAGTTATCTCGCGGGTATATTCCTGACTGACAGCTAATATTTTTCTTCACAAAAGGTATGATTTCCCTCTCAGGGTTATGTTTAGTTTTTTATTCTCATCGCAGATACACCTGTCCTCACTGGACGAAATTCTGATTTAGTCTGTACCCAGGTGAGAGGTGGTGTAGTCTTTGCAACGCCACGGGTACACCGTACCACCATGGTGTCCATTAATGAAACAATGGGGACATGCTTTGTGAATGTCGTACACGTTTACTCACGAAGACGTAGCTTACGGATGTGGCGAAGAAGATGCTAAGGCGATAAGGCTGTTTGCAAGTAACAGCGCCTGGGAGAGAACTAGATGATGATTATTGAAGATAAGATGACTATATCTGCCACGGCTAGGGGCTTCATCTCTCTTCATCTATCTATCTATGAAAGAAAAGCGAAGGGGACGGTGATCTGCTGTTAACCTGAATGATATATTACGAGAACATCGCTATTTAAATAATTACGATCCCACATTAAAAGATGAGTAGTTTGTAATGGACTTCTCGTGCATGCCGTTTTATCGTACAATCACAATCATTGTCATTGAAGCGACGTATACGAGAACTCTTCAAACAAACGGAGATTCGAAAGGATAACAGACATAGAAAATTTGTTAAAGAAGTTTAGCAATACATCTTTATTTAAAGGTACTTTGACTTACATATGACTTAACAAATTAAAGCAATAATCATATAGAGATTTGATAATAAGAAACAATTTCTCTATCTTCCTCTGCAACATGTCTACAACACGTGATATCATAACTAAACGTTTCAGTTCTTCTGTAAATTCCAGCTATGTTTGCTCGTCACAGGGTTTCATTGATGTTTTTAGACCATACTGCATGTATCAGAAACATTGAATACTAGTTACAGTATGCTTTAAGCCAAGTTTTCTTGAAATTCAGTCACATTAGCAAACGCAAATGGGCATTTAGTGTATCATGAGGAATATATTTGATGTTGAACAAAGCCACGATAAAAGTAATGAATACCTCATAAACAAGACATATTCATATCAGAACACTTTTAATCATGTTTGAATCTCAATCATGGCTGAACAAACACAGTTATGAAAAGAGAGCGACACACGTCCATAGTGAATGACCTGTGTTATTGCGACCAGTGCACTGTAACATAAAAGATATGATAAATCTTACGATTGATTTCAATCGTAAGTCTATGGTAAAATGTGTATCAAAAGTTACAATCAATCGTATGATTGATCGCATCTCTTTTATGTTACAGGGCACATATTCTTCAAGGGCTTGGAATCAGCCTCAAAGCAGATCCACAGTCATCGTGGCAAGGCATAACGAGCTCTTATTTCATGCATTATGGCGGTATGGAAGCACACATGCATTACATTAAGCTTGTAACTGAATTTGAAAATGCATCGTGCTCTATCGCGGCCCCAAGCACTATAAGACAAAACGGTATCACGAACAAGCTTACTTTCGAATATTATACACTGCTCCTAGGGATACAGTCAACCACAGATTAAGGAAAGAAGATTGTCCTTGTAAATGTCCCGTTTTCCTTGACTCAACCATGGAGGGAAGATTTCTTCCAAGACTCAACATTACATTTCACTTTTCCATTGTAAAAAATCTTACCGCCGATACACCCTCGCAGCTTCTTATGATGTCTTAATACAAATTGTGTTGTCCTTGCATTTGATGGATGTGACTTTCATGTCTACAGCTGTATAGATGCCCTACAAAGAGGGCGTGACATAACGTTCGCGCCAGCATAACTAGGTGAATGTATTCTCAGTGATAACGCCAAAGAGATCGAGCTTTAAATCTCTGTCAAGAGTATGGTCATAATTCATTAAATCCGAGTTTGTCAGCCAAGATCCGAAACGTTTTTCTTTGGCTTCATTACGGTTATCGTTTATGAGATACCATAACTCGGAACCACGCTGATTTTTATTAATTTTAATGGGGCGCCCTACTTTAAACAATCAAAATCCCACGCGATTTGTAACCTGATGATCAATTCACTTCGTCTCAACGATGATGGGGTGCCAGTGAAGTCATGAATTACCCGTTAAAAAGCCATCGGAGCTTCAGTTTATGTTTTAACATGACCACATTGAAGATAAACCCTATTTTACTTTTCGTCGATACGCAGACTAAATGCAAAATAGCACGCTGAAGTGAGCTGTTGTATTTGTTTACAGAGAGCTCACGTACATTATTTTAACATATTTTTCTTTATCAATTCAAACGATACGATCTCTGATTACATTTTAGCTTTCATTTCAACGATTTTCGAAGGGTAATTTGTAAACAGAAAAGAGATCACGTCTCTTTCGCTAGTGAAAATACTGATTTCAATTAATATATGCGTAAAGTAGACACATGATCATTTTGCTACGTGTTCAGAATAGCAACTTAAAAATTATCCCCAATTACCGTATAATGCATTACGCTTCACGAACGTGGGTACAAAACTACGTGTTGAGAAACATGCCAAATTATAAAATATGGCTTTTTCAACAAAGACAGCAACTAACCAGAAATAGAAAAGTAAAAAAGTAAAAAAAAATAGAAATAATATTTTTATACATATTTCGTACGCATGTTTTGTCTACAGCGTTGTACAGAATAAAGGCAGACATAAGAAGATGAAAATAAAACATGCAATGTTTGAATAAATGCAATCAATTTAGTTTGTCTGTACGACTAGCTGAATATCATTCAGACTTTGAAAATATTATTAAATTATTTATGATACAATCGTCTTAGCCTACCAAGAGGCAAAATTATTTATGGTTTTACATCATTAATTAAACGCTACTAATTACCATTATCATATCAGTTTAGATTATTGAAACAGGATGCTAGTGGCACACAATACTTAAATTCACCACAATAAACATGTAGCAACACAGAATACCACAATACAGAACGATTTTACCGACAAAATGAAGGTTTGATTTGATGAGATGAGGATGCCAAATGTGGTCAAGAACTGTCAAAGAAATGCGAATTCATTTCGTTAAAAAAGTTCACAAACATATCACTAACAAAACCGATAAACACTACACGAATTAAACATCGTTTCTTGTGATTGTGGTATGCTAAAGCGCTCAAACCATAACATGAAATGCTGTAAAGATTACCATAATCGATACAAATAACAAGTTTTGAGAGTAACATGTCCGTAACCCCGTCAACTATGCATGACGACTTATGCAATAATGAAATAAAGACAATACAAAACGTTTCAACCTTTTGCCCTGACATTTTTGTCCAAGAATATATCTGAAACCGTGTCTTTAATAACTTTTAATGTGTACACAATATATTCGACATAATGAACAAACTTTCACACCATACAATCGTGAATTATATATCCAGTATCAAACTGTGAAATCCCGTTTGTCTGTTAACTACAAGTGCTATGATAATTTTGTTACAAAAGACCGACTTGTCTACCTAGAATGGGGCCGTTACGAAGATATATGCATTGGCAAACCACCCGGGACCGAAACAACGTTGTATACGTTATTAAGGCACATGCAGTATGCATGATTCGGCCGTATCTGTGCCATGTCACATGTGCATCATTTCTGCACCTTTCCTAATTTATCTGCCTTTAACTTGTGACATGAATAGTGCCAACACTCATCAGTTGTTGTCGTCAACCTAATTGGGGATGGTATTAGTTTGCCCGTTGGTAGCCGATGGGCAAATTGCGACCAAATCATGTAAAACGTGAAATCAGTAGACAGAAAACTATAATGCTTACATTTTTTTCTTCCCTTACCTTATCTGCTTAAAAACATGTTTTCTGTCCCACTCGTAGGCAAACCACATTACACGCATCCGGTTAAGTTGTGCCCATCCGTGAGTCCGCTCCAATAATGATATGATCATGATTGGCGACCACTTAAGAAGAGCTTTTAAACGCACACTCTCAATTTCGCCGCGTAAAATCAGCTATAATATTGGGATCCTCGTTCGGTCGGCATTCAGTCATGAACTAACATCAGTAGATATAAAGTTCATGTAATAGAGCGTCTTAACCGGTAGTGGACACCCTCCCGAAAAAAAATAGCTATTTGATGGACTCATATTAAATATGTTATTAAAAATAATAACAATATTAATAATATCTAGTTGTTATGGCGTTAATATGACCCTTAAAAAGCCTACAATAATCATGGAGGAGGCTACGCTGTCGTAATTAAGAACGAAGTACACTGTTCGCCATAAAGGTGGAATATTTTTTTCTGGCTCAAGCGACATTATGTTGCTCTGTTATTAATTTCTTGAATGTGTTTGTCACCGCTTTCACTTTCTGGGATCTTGGGTATATCTTGGACGTTCCCTCAACCCTTCCCGGAGATTTTTCTGTAAAAAAGTTTGTCACCCCCAGAAGATGGCCATTTTCGTAATTTTTTCTTATTTTCGGGGCCCTTTTTTGTTCACGCGACCAACCAAGGCCCCCTCAGTCTTACCCCAAGGAAACACGTCTGAGGTGGAGATTTGTTATTGTTCTTTCAATTAAATCTAGATTTATGGTTACAGGCTCAACTCCTTTGTCTAGGGGAGGGATCAAAATTTATTTTGATTGGGGCTAAACATTCATGTTATGCATTTTTTACACCATGGAAATTTCTATCTTCCCTAAATTGTATTGTAAAATCTCAACCAAACATAAATCAAAATAAAATATTATCAATAATGACTATTTACAGCCTTGTCATCAAGGCTTAACAAAATTTAGAGGGAAAATGATGATATTTAAGGGTTAAAGGTGATTTTTCATTTCTTTTGTTTTCAGCATAAAGATGGAATAAAATATTCCGAATTTTCACCAATCACGTTTTTTACTTCAACCCCTCCCCTAGACAAGAGACCCAAGCCTGTCCCCAGAAATATAGATTTAACTTAAAAAACAATATGAAACAACACACCTCAGTCGCGTTTCCTGGGGGTAGGACTGAGGGGGGCTTGATCGGCCGGGAAAACAAAAAGGGGCCCCAAAATGAGAAAAAATGACAAAAATGGGCATCACGGGGGTTGACAAAACTTTTTTTTTAAAAGGTCCACGTGAAGGGTTGGGAGAATGTTCAAGATATAGCCAGGGTCCCAAAAAGTAAAAGCAGGGACAGACATATTCAAGAAACTAGAATCAGAGCAAAATCATGTCGCTATAGCGGCAAAAAAATATTCCACCTTTATGACGGACAGTGTATATTGCTTTCATATAACAGGTACAAACCGCGTGCAAATCATCCTGTATAACGGTACAAAACACTTGTTGTACAAGCATCATGCTTCAAAATCCCAACTTTCGTATGCATTGTGTGGCAGCCTTCTCAAATTTATAAACAAACCTTGGAAAATTCAAGAGGGTTTTTAGAAACAGCAAACATGATTCCACGAACTCAGTATCGCTACTTTTCTCATGTCCATGGCCAATCAAAACGAACTTTTTATTATTGTGTGTTCGTCTGTAACCTGGCATGATGCCAATACGAACGCGACAAGTACAGATTACAGAAATGTTGCAATTAATCGCACTGAAGAAAATGCAATCTCCACCAAATCGCTTTGGAATTAGGGGACATGAACGTAGCGCCCTGGGGTATATTAACTGTTCCTTATCGTTCAATTAAAAACCTGTGATAACAGGTCTTAGTAAAATGTTGTTCGAGTTTACTAGGAATAATCTACAAAATCATAGAGTAGTTTTATTATTAGAAAAGTTGTAGTCCGATCACGCAAAGACAAAATCATCACAGACAAGGCGTATGCTTCTTATTGAAATATCAAAGTAAATATTTTGAGGGTAAATCTTAAGTCTGTGGCAAATATTTGGCATTATTGAAAACGAATTAGGACCCGGTATTTAGGGTATGGTGCAATGATAACTTTTACGTTGAAAACCTGGTTCCTTTTTTTTCGTTTGGCTAATCTATTCCACACAATTCATTGTTGTTTGAGTGATTATATTTTTAGCAACTCACTTTAAACATGTCAATTGCGGATTAAAAATGAACAATTTCCTTATTGACCATTGTAGATTGCGAGACAAAATGAATACCCTCTAGCGAATATATAATAAAATTGTATTCAACAATTTTAATATCGGCAGTGGCTTGCCATTTTACAGTTCGAAGTTTAGTCGTGTCTGTTGGTCTGTTTATATGCAATTCTCACATGAAATATATTTGAGTTCTTTAAAGGTGCAAGCTAGTCACATTCCGACACATCATTATTTAGCCTAAATTAAAGCCTAAATTAATTTAATGTACACGTTCAGTACCGCGCAAACGCAACGGAGTAATTTTTGTTTAAAGCAGAAATTACACGTTATCGTATACAACCGAAAAAAAACTACATGTATGTGCAGCACGGTGGACAATAAACCCCTGCACATGCGTATTTTGAAACAGGTAGCGAGTATTTAGAGAATGATTAATCATAATGCCCTCTGCGTTGAAGATCCGACGATCGTACGCCTTTAACTTGCAATGCGTTGATCTACGGGAGATATGAAACAACTTCGGTCCATATTTCATCAAAGTGGGACTGCACGCATGCGTACTTCAGGATAACAGTGATAGAAGAAGGTAGCTAGTTGAGGTACTTGTTCTCAGGCCAAGATGTATTTTTTTAAGTATTTAGTATCTAATATATATATATATCTTACTAATTGACGGGCGTTAAGGGGAACTGAGAAGAATAGCTTTATTCAGACGGTCAGCATTCCCCTTAGCGACTTTCTATAGGCGAATAATTCCCCTTAACGCCAATTCTATAGGGTTAGGGATAGGGTTAGTTCAGGGCAGACTTATAAAAGGAGGAAACAAAGAAATTCGCCTTAAGGACGAAAATAGGTATATATATATATATATATACACAAGTTGAAAATGAAATCCTCCGTCACGGAAAAATATAAAATTAAACAAAAATTCTGGAAGAATAGTCGTGTAGGCAAATCTTTTCCATTCCACAAAGAATCTTTCCACAAAGAAACCGGTTAAAGTGGAAAAGATTTGCCTACACGACTATTCTTCCAGAATTTTTGTTTAATTTATATATATATATATATATATATACGTATACAGGACAATTACCCCCGCGACATTCCCCCGGACATTACCCCCGGACAAATTACCCCCGAACAATTACCCCCCGGACAATTACCCCCCGGACAATTACCCCCCGAGGACAATTACCCCCGAGACAATTACCCCCCGCGACAATTACCCCCCGGACAATTACCCCCCAAGGACAAACCCCCGGACAATTAACCCCCGGACAATTACCCCGGACAATTACCCCCCGACAATTACCCCCCGACAATTACCCCCTGGACAATTACCCCCGCGACAATTACCCCCGACAATTACCCCCCGGACAATTACCCCCCGAACATAACCCCCCGGACAATTACCCCCAGACAATTACCCCCGGACAATTATCCCCCGGACAATTAACCCACAGACAATTACCCCCCGGATCTTGATCTTATCTTAAATGGCTTTCTCTTTCCCTTTCCCTTTCTCTGTTATATTGACTTTCTCCTTTTCTCTCTCTCTCTCTCTCTCTCTTCTCTCATTTCTTATTTTTCCTTTTTTCCCTTTTTCCCCCCTTTCCATTAACAATAAATAATATAGTTTTCCCGGCAATTTCATACATTATCATCCGTTTTCATTTAATGTGTATTCAAATTCGTGTGTTTGATGCGCACAGACTGACTTTAGTCAAATAATTTCGGTGTTCATGCTCTCAGATTCGTTTTAGGCACACAAGGTAATCGGTTGCAAAGTTCAAATTCGAATATAGCATTAATTTCATTATTTTGTGCTTTCAAATTTGTGCGAATTTCAGTATACAAAATGAAATGTCGACAGGATGAAGACGAATTTGAATAGCTATTGCCGAATGTAATGCTTATTATGAGAAAGTAGAATGCGCAAATACGAAATCAATCACATCAATCGTTAATTTTGATGATTGAATACTGATTTGACTGGCAAACATTTCGATGCAGCAGCGTTTTTTCCGAACATGAATGCTTTAATTTGCAATTGATTGACAAAACAATGAAATTGGCCGGGAGAAACCTATATTAAGCATTTATAATGTGCCGACTCTCTAATAAACTATTCAGTGGCGCAGCTAATATTATTTCTCGGCAATAGCCACTCGTCCCTAATAAAGGGCGCTTCAGGCATTCGAGGAATTTTTCCTACCGGTACCCTATTACCTTACCTGGGTCAAGTCTGGCCAATTGTAGATTAATATCTAACCAAAGGACATTAGTGTAATGGAGGGGATTCGAACCGCGTACCTTGTGATCGTCAGTCCACCGACTTATCCATTCGACCACACAACCTCCACCCCCAGCTCCTTTCCCCCTTTTTGTTTGTTTAGGCGGCACCTTCTGCGCCATGAAAAAATGGGAGGGGTGGGGGGGGGGCTTGCGCCCGAAGCCCCCCGTTTGGATACACAAAATGCATCAGAAAATATGTAAACTGGCCCTCATATTCCCGACGGTGGATTCGACAAAATCCGTGGGCGGTCATCAGGGCCATAATTAATGACTCCATAAATGAATAAATAAAGTGAAAATAACTTATGTATGATATTTAATTTTACGATTAACCTTGTTTTTCATATTATTGATATTGGCTTTAGTTTATATTTGCACTTTATTTGTTAAATTATGGAGTTATAATTATGGCCTTTATTGCCGCCCTAGAAACCATGGGCTCAGACCACGGTTTTATCTATTTGCCTGATGGTTCGCGAAACACGACATGTCTCGCCGATTTCGCTATCAACAAAACACGCAATATGACCATTGACCTTTAAGTTGACCTTTGACCCCTATATGACCTTTGACCTCATCATTCCATCAACACATAAGTTGTATTAACCAAGGTATATTATACCTATCCGTAACAAAACTTGATCTATAAAAGAATGAGTGGAAGTTAAACAAAAAGTTTAAGAAAAAGACGGCCTTTAACTTGACATTTTGACCCCTATATAACCTTTGATCTCATCATCCTCATCAAGGCACATGTGGTTTACCCAAGAATCATTTGTACCAAGTGTGAAGACAAATGATGCAGAAATTAAGAAATCAGAGCAAGTTAAACAAAAACTAAAAACTTTGACTTTTTCGTAATAGACTAACAGACCAACAGACTAACAGGAAAATTGATTACTAGGTCTTTGCCGAACTTCGTTCAGGAGAAACAAAAATAAATAGAAATAAGATCAGTTGGAATCAGAGATGCATCAGAGATATTCAGCATTTGTGATATTTTTGTGTAATCGTGTACTTCATGAATGTTCAATTTATTTTTCTATGAAAATAAAGGATATATGGGGGCCAACATATTTTCTATGCATAGGCGCAGAAATCGAAAAGGGAAAAAAAGGGAAAAAGCAAAGTAAAAAGAAGAAAGTGAAAGAGTGAAAGAGAAAAGGAAAAAGATAGATATAACAGAGGAAGAGAAAGAGAAAGTCATTAAGATAAGATCAAGTAGAAAATAATTCGAAAACCTGCGACACCGGGCGAGACTCAAAATAGGCGCCGCTTGATACCAACATCAATGCCTGTGAGGGTAATTGCCTCGGGGGTAATTGTCCGGGGTAATTGTCCGGAGGTAATGTCCGGGTAATTGTCCTCGGGGGTAATTGTCCGGAGGGTAATTGTCCGGGGGTACTTGTCCGGGGGGGTAATTGTCCGCGGGTAATTGTCCGGGGGGTAATTGTCCTCGGAGGTAATTGTCCGCGGGGTAATTTGTCCGGGGTTAATTGTCCGGGTAATTGTCCTCGGGGGGTAATTGTCCGGGGTAATTGTCCGGGGTACTTGTCTCCGGGGTAATGTCCTCCGGGTGGTAATTGTCCCCGGGGTAATTGTCCGGGGTAATGTTCCTCCGGGCGGTAATTGTCCGGGGGTAATTGTCCGGGGGATTCAGGTAATTGTCGGGGGTAATTGTCCTCGGGGGTAATTGTCCGGTGGGGTAATTGTCCGCGGGGTAATTGTCCGGGGTTGTAATTTGTTTCCGTCGGGGGGTAATTGTCCGGGCGGTAATTGTCCCTCCGGAGGGGACGAGGTGGTAATGGGGTCCTAACCGAGGGTGGTCCTTTAGTATGGCAGAGGGGCGTCTCTTTGTCTAGTCTGGATTGAGGATGAGACGGTTGGTCAGGATTGTTGTGTTGGACTGGGAGAAGGTTGTAAGAGTTACTGGTTCGTGGTTTGAGGGTAACTGTCCGGGTTTTTGATCCTGGTAATTTATTGTCGCTGGTTTCTGTGGTTTAGTCTGGTTTTCAATTGTGGTCCTCGGGGTGTTTTTGTTGGTGTAATAATTGTTGTCCTCGATCTAGTATGGGAACTTGACTGTACTTTATTGTTTAATGTGGGTCAATGTATTTCTTTTGATGATTTTTACCCTAGGCTGAGAATGAGTTTGTTGGTAGATGCTCACGATGGATAAGGTATTTTGAATTTCCATAGAACCATATATAATAATTGCATGAATAATGTGATATAGTACGTGTATAATGCATACGATATGTACCTACTAAAACAAATCTACGTCTCTTAACTATCTGTACCATATTGAAGCCAAGGACTTGAGTGAACACTGAGATTACGTAACAATAAACGCGCCCGAAATTAATCATTTTTTTTTTTTTTTTTCGTTGTGAGGATGTAAGCCTTCTTGCGTAGTCATTTACATTTCTAATTAGTTTTATGTACCGCATTTTCATTTCATTGAGTTAAACATTACATCCGTTTGTCCTGATCATTGTATTATTAGTCATATATCTCTTAAATTGAATTGGTAGATCCTTTTTACAAATTTTTCCTAAATTAATTATAGTGTTCTTGATGGGTACTTATTTTTGGTTTGTTGTTTTTTGTGCTGTGTTTTTTTTTTGTTTGTTTTTTTTTTATAGAAAAATATTAATGTTTCCAACATGAGAGAAAGCAGAAAAGATTTTAAAAACATATCACTGTCCAGGAAAGTGCAAAGGCATCTTATAGTTCGGATACGTATTAATTTGTTTTGTCAATTTTCGTACTGTGTATTTCTTTCAGAATCTACCTACTACTAGCCTAGCCCCACTTTCTCTTTCTCTTTCTCTCTCTCTCTCTGAAATGAAAGCCGATGAACTTCCACATAGCCGAAGATCTTTCTTATTTCTCCCAGAACGACGTCAGATTAAAAAGAGCGCAGCCGAGAACCCATTTCTGTCGTGACGGTTTCGCGCTCAATTTGTTACGAAGCGTGTTTTTGAACCCGTTCGCAGCTCCAACCCATTAGTGATATCAGGCGTATTCAAAGGGGGAAAAACGCTGAAAAATGATACATTCATCAGAAGAGGTAATCATATATTTCTAAATGGGTTGCCATTCCAATATGGAGTCCGGATTCATGTTTGGATGTATGATCGCGTAGCATGAGAGAGGATAAACATTTTGTATGCTCTGAAATCGCAAGGGAATTAGACTGAGTTGCAGTGAAGATTAGCGTAGCGAATGTCCCCGCTCAATTTGCCGTATTACGATTTATTGATCATAAGGGGAAATGGCATTTAATAGGGAAAAGAGACATTTTTTTCTTTTTCTTTTACGGGTTAATATTTAGAAACAAGAGTACGATTACACAATCTCTGCAAAATATAAAAGGAAAATAAAAATAGAATTACATCATTGTGGTCCCCTCATAGTCATCTAAACTAAAGGCAAATTTCTTAGGTAAATGTAATTAACTTCACGAACTCGGTTGCATCTTACACTTTTCTCATATTTTCATTTTATTATTTTATTGATTTTTGTTTTCTTTTATTTTGAATTCGATATCTGATACCTTAATATTCTCGACCTTCTCAACCCACGTTTTTAATCTTAATATTCCTACCGATCCTTAGCATTCCATTTCCATAAATCATACATTTTATTTTTGCAAACCTTTTAGATTAATTTCAATTTCCGGATTTGACCTCGATCTAGAGCCCTTTTCTTTCTTTTTTCCTGGTTTAAAAAAAAAAAAAAAATCCAGCCCTTCCAATTAACCTTAACGTTTGCTTGCTTTTTTTTTTTTTTTTTCTTTTTTTTCGTTGATGCCCTCCTCCCTCGTTTCATCCTACGCCTCCTGTGTCGCAATCTTCGGCAATTCCTGGACGTTTCTGAAAGTATCAAATGATGTGAGCATCGATCAGCTCATAATGGGACTTCATTGGTATGGAGGGAGGTATCTTTACCTCTAGTAAGGACAGACAAAACTGGTGGAAGTCAGCGGGCTTTCTCCCGTCGAATCAGAGTCGAAATATCAAACCGAGGCGGCTCCATGAATCGATACCTGAAATACACACGGCTAAATGAGCTGCCTCGGCTCTAGGCATGGCGTGCGTCGAGAAGAAGAAGGTCGTTGTTTCAGTTTAAAGCACATGAAATAACACCCTTTTAGATCTTACCTGACGCTATATATCTGTAGGACTTACGTTTGATATAAGCGGAGGGGAGGAAACCTAGAGTATTGAGGTTCCTTCAAGTTTATATAGAATTTCTCTAATGGCAATTGAAGATTTAATAGGAGGACATTGGTATTAAAGCTATGTTCTTTAATGTGAATGTCATCAAATCGATTTAAAAAAAAATAAAACTTATGCAGGGAAAGGAGATTAAACGCTGGGTATTTAGAATAATATCTATTGATCAAAAACAAATTACAACTCCTGTGTCTATTTCATGTCATTTTCTTTATCTAAATAAATGTGCTTTGAGTTGAGTCATTTGGTTATAATTTGTAATTTAAATCATTTTCTAACTATACGTCATGTTCAACTACTGATAGGAAAGAGAGAAAAATATTCAGTATAATATTAATTTCGTCCAAAAGAAAATAACTGATTGAATCATACTAGCAAAATTAATGCAGATATATGAAGTTAAAGGGCAATGTTAGAATCATCATGCTAACTGATTCTTATGAATAGAGCGGTGGGAATTAGCAAAGGATTTGTTGAAATCCATGGTTTGAGGTGTTTTCACCCGAACTTGTTTTCCAAAAACATGTGTACATCTTTTTTACCTCCACTTAGGCACTTACATTAAATTCCCCAGGGACAGTAACAAACGTATCATTTGAATCATGAAGAAGGAATAAAAATAACTTGAGGGGTACACTTGTTTTCTTCAGTTGTCTTTGTTTTGCTTGCATTAAATTATTTTGGATTTCTTTCTAGATGAATTCTTCACCGTACATCGATATGAGCTCGCTTAAAGCCCCCAGGTACCTAGTTTGTCTTAAACGGTTCCAATGGTAGAGCAGTTCAGGCGTGTTGAAGGAAGATGTAGGTCTATGAATGACTATAGAGAGCCTGAAAGGCTGCCTAAGGATAGTAAGTAGCGTACCAAACATATTGGCATAACAGTCGAATCCATTAAAAGTCAAGAATATCGAGAATTCCACAAGGAGATGTTGGAGAGAGAGCCGAGACCGCAGGAAAACAGCTTGCAGGGGTGGATCTCCATTTTGGATTTGCCTCTTGAAAGCACTCGACAACCATCTGAGCTGGGCTTTAGAAGCAATGGATACAAGTACATCGGGAAAGGTACCCCCCCCCCTCTCCCGCACACACACACACACACACGCACACACCTACATCTCTCACTCCAACGCGCTCCCCACAACCCGGGGACCGGAGAGAAACATTGAGCGATGACAATCCGCCGGGCTCTGGTAGTTGGTTCCTTTATTAAACCATGTATACGGGAAAGATTTGCAAATCGAAACCACATTTCTTCATTAGAATTCATGAACATGTTCATCATGTTTTCCTTCTCTTCATTCAGCGAGCAAACCCCATTATAAAGTTCCCAAAAAGCAGGCATCTATCATTAAGTATTAGTAGTGTATTTGAACGAGTCGTTTGCATAGACCTTTATGTCTGTTTGTATAATTTTGTATAAATGAAAATCCTGGAAAAAGATTGATTTGTTAATGTTGCTTGCTTTCGCATTAAATCGTCCCTGGTATAAATTAAGGAAGAGAAAATGGTAAGAAAAACAGTAAAACATTATCTTACAACATTAAATTGTGACTTGTTTGTTTGATAATCATGATAATAGGTTGATCTAATGCCGCCACCCTAAAAGGGGGGATTTGCATTTAAAACCGCCCATAAATTTATCACATTTTATAAGAAGCGTATTTGTATTTTGAAAGATATAGGGAAGGGGAGAGAAGAACGTTGTAAGGCATATTCACAAAACATATAGTTTTCACCATATCGATTCGAAAAATGAAGTTTATTTCATTATTTTCTATCGGCTTTGTGACATTATAAAAGGGTATTGACTAACACATTCAAACTGGCCTAATAAATCCACCGAAAAACAACTGACGGTGGTTATTTTCTAAACGCCCACGTACCAGAATAAGTGCAAATTGGTTTATATAATTGACCTAGTAATAACACCTAGCCCTAGACACACACATAAACACACCCTCACTCTCACCCTCGCGCACATAAACTTACGCTTGTGTTGAATTCAATGTTAATAGATATTCGCTAGAGGGTATTTGTCTCGCAATCTACAATGGAAAACAAGGAAATTATTCATTCGTATTAGATATTGTTGATGATATGAACACCCAATAAATCTGCAAATATTATACAATACAACATCTATTATTATTATTTTTCTATTTATTATTATTATTTTTTTTATCCAAAACTGCTTCGGAGCAAATTTAAGAACAAAACGTTTACATTTTGAAACCGCTTTTAAAACAAAAGAAGTCGTTGCTTCTACCAAATTCATTTTGAACTTATAGCATACAAGGAAAAGCTTAATACAATATGAATATTACCAGTTTGTGACCGAAATATTAACAGACACTGGATTTGAATCATTAATGTCCGGGTTCCCTGTTGGGACGATGATGCGCTAATTGTGAATCATAAAGGGGATACGTAAATTTCAAATTATAAAAGATGCACTAATAGCGAATTATAGAATATACGCTAATTGCAAATTAAAGAGAGAGCATGAACGAATTTTAAAATGCTTGCCAACGAAGGCATCAACATGAGCGAGTGGTTCTGAATGAAAGGCTAAATTACTAGTGGCTTTCCAGATAATTCATCGAGTCATTCATCAGTCGTTTAGAAGAATTAAATTGCATTTCATCCATTAATCATAGGCGAGTAATAAGAGCTTTTTTATAAGGACGGTGAAACGGACAGAGAATAATTTTCAATGTTGTTCAGGTAACTGACGATTCATTTCGCCTTTTCTCTCACTCTCACTCTCTCTCTCTCTCTCCGACTCTCTCTCTATATATATATATATTGCTG
The DNA here is from genome assembly GCA_940671915.1 of Paracentrotus lividus. Classification (NCBI taxonomy): domain Eukaryota; kingdom Metazoa; phylum Echinodermata; class Echinoidea; order Camarodonta; family Echinidae; genus Paracentrotus; species Paracentrotus lividus. The sequence continues at coordinate 5,636,904 of CALNVZ010000641.1, read as the reverse complement.
GCGTTCAGTTCTGGTGAGATTCAACAGTATGCAATCATGGTCTCTTGTAAAACTCTACAACTCCGTATTACGCATGTGACCGTAACATGATTATTGTTTACAACTTGGGTCTTTATAGAGTTCGATTTTGACTGTTCGATTAGACTAAGCGCCCTCTGACAGCAATATCAACCAATCATCTTTGAAGTACACATTCCGATCAATCTTTAAACGTAGCTTATGTATAAATGATGTATGCCAGAGAGTTTTATACGAAAATATAATTATGTATCTCATTATTTAAACAGGATATCTTATCAACAAATGCCACCCTCCCCTTAAGTCATTTAATGTTCCTTCCTCTACGCTTGTCATTTTCTTTGGGGTTTTTTTTTTTTCAGCAAGCTGATTCCGATAACGTAACACTATAACAAGGTGTTGTTTTTTTTTCATCACAAAATCTTCCACCATATCTTAACTATACCGAAGCTTTAAGATCTTATACTGACTGGAAAAAGTGACTCAACTTTTCAACTTTATTTAAAGAAGATTATTACCTGTTTTGGAATGGACACGGACTTGGTGATTGTCCTTCATGAATATGCGGATTCGTGTTCCTGTTTTTTGGCCTCTAATCACTTAGGGATTGATCCAGGTAGGCGTGCGTAGGACGAGCAACAGATTAGTTTTCATATTAGAAAATTAATCTCCCATCCCATTCTGAGACAGCGTTGATATCAATCGATGGAGCGGTCACCACCCGCCCCCTTCCCCCATCTTTCATTCACAATCAAGGGTAGTAGCTAAGGCAGGAGATAATGTTAGTATGTGCCTCTAGCGAAAAGCAGGTGGTATTTCACCAAGTTACGAACAACCTTACGAACGACTGGTGATCAATTCTTGTGGAAATTGTGCTAAATGATTGAGAATATAATTAGTATAGCAACCAGGAACATGTTCCAGTTGTTCGTAAGGTCATTCGTAGCTTTACGAATAACTTTTAGAAACACCTCAGATTTTTTTCCCCACCAAGAATCCGTCCCTTCCTCAAATCATATTTCATTCCCATTTCCTAAAAATCAAACACCGATAAAAAAACGCAGAAGCTAAACCAAAATTAAAGTACGTTAACAGACGCAAGTCTTGTTGTCGTGATTCGAACGACATACCTTTGGATCGTCAGACACGTCCTCTAGAACCTCAACACTTTTACAATTAGTCCACAAACTAAAGAGAACATAGGAATAATACTGAAATTTAACAACCGATGGAACAAGAGCTGTCCTAATTAAAAGTGAGGATGATGGATAGAACGATACCTCAAGAACCGTGTTGCCCCCATCCGATTCTCGTCTTTCATTCACAATTTTCTTTTAAAAACTAAAAAATAAATATATATATATATGCATCACAGTAAAGGAGGCTGACTAATGACGAACAACTATATCAAGACCCGGCTCAAATTACGGATAAAGAATATCAGATTTTGTACTAACAGCGCATTATACCTGTTTCCTTGCAAATAAAATATTAACTGGGGCATAGCGGAGGGATTTTAAACGTGGGCAGATGTCCTTTTTTACGAAAAGTGTTAAATATAGGTGGGATAAGAGCCTGTATCGTCTATAAAACCATGGTAACATCCCCCTGAAAAATAAATAAATAAACGCCACGCTTCTTTCAAAAGAGGGGGGGAAAGACAGCTATTGTTTGTTTTAATGCTTGGATATTCGATTAAAATAAAATCCAACTCTGCAGTTGTTAGTGACCACACGGACACAAAATTAATGTGCATGAATATATTATATAAAAAAAATATTTAAAAAAGGTGCCAACGTACTGCCAAACTAAAAATTTGCATTCAACCATTACTCACTGAAGCATGACATGATGATTCTTCTTAAAAAATCGGTACATGGTAACTAATAAAATTACCTAAACGGACATATAATTATTTCTTTTTAATTCCTCATAGTAAGAAATATTATAGATATCTGAAACAGGGGGAACTTACTTGTTGTGTTGTGTTTATATACCGAGTGAGTCAAAAAATAACTTTACACCTAGAAAAATGTCAATAAAAAGAAAACCAAAGTATAAAGCCCAAATTATTATAAATATTCCGAAAGACTAACTCCTCCCACATCTTCTGGTACCATTTTTGTGTGGTATGTTTTTACGCTTGGATAAACACGACGCATTGTTTGCAAACATGAAAATTACGAATTGTGCAAGGGTGGGGATGAAATTGAAACAACAAAAGCTGACAAAAAAGCAACTCCATCATCAATAAAATAGCCTAACTTTTAAACAAAAATGTTTTGAGCCAAATAACTTGGCGAGGCTGTTGGTACAGTTATCGACTAGATTCTGTGTAAAACCAGACTGATTCATCAAAAAGTAAACTGTCACTGACAGACCTAAAAAGGCCTCATAATACTTTTGAAAAGTTATTATTTTGTCTTTGACGTGTGCTCACTCATGCTTGAATCTACATATCTATCTCCTTTTCACAGAAAATGTAGTCGATATGTGTAACAAGACCCTGTCAAATTATTTGGCGCAAGACATTTTTGTTAAAAAGTTATGCTATATTGATTAGGATTGAGGTGCTTTTTTGATAGCTTTTGTTGTTTTGATTTTACTCCAACTTTTGCAAAATTCGAAATTTACATGTTCGCAAACAAAGCACCGTGTTCATCCAAGCGTAAAGATATAACACACAAAATTGGTACCAAAAGTTTCGGGAGGGGTTACTCTTTCAAAATATGTATAATAATTTGGGGTTTATAAATTTAGTTTTCTTTTTATTGACCTTTTTCGAGGTGTAGAGTTTTTTTGTTTTTTTTTACTCACTCGGTATATACATATATTAGTACATGCATACCTTTTCCTCCCACATGATAAATATATGTCCATGTTAATTATTTTGTAGGTTCTCTGTAATTCCTTCAGATTTTTTTTTGGGGGGGAGGGAGCAGGAGTGTAGGGTGGGTTATACATACTTTATACTATATTTGTTTACGCTTCTGGCTATCAATCCTCACCGTCCAGTGAACGGATAAACATCATATATGTTTGATTGACAGTCCAAAGATTGATCAACGCTGGCGGGGGTTGCGCCCGACCAATCAATATTTCATTAATGATGACCAATTCTGCTTGATTGGTAGTCAGTCCTGATGACATGGGGCTGCATCGTCCCTCTCATTCACCGAATCGACTATGGTTACGAGAATGTCAAGGGTATGGTATATCTTCTTAATTGGGCAATGGATCAAGGAAAGTTCAGTTGAGGTGAATGGAATGAATCATATCGCGTGCTACGGGAAAAGTCATTTATACCATTCATGTCAAAGGAAACAATTATATGAATTACGGGGATGTATGCCGCGGGGATTCGAGGCGGTAATTGCGTATAAATTACATCCCTGATCACTTTCTTTTTAAATCGAAATTGAACGAAAGTCATTACCGAAATGACAGAAATCATGATTTGATTTTAAGCAATATTGGGGAAGCATATTTTAAGGTATAGCGATACTTCTCTTTCGTGTCCACTGACGTTTGTTTACGGGTGAAGTTAAATACGCATTCCATGCAGTGCTGCATCCCGAATATTTTGGTAATAAACCTGGAGTGCAGAACTTGTCCGCAATTCATTTTAATGATTATAATCATGTTTAAACTACTTTCAGTTTCGATGCCACTCATCATACTCTTCTGCAAGTTTGCTCTATTTATGAAGTACGTTCAATCTTGATGTATTTAATTCCCAGTAGCATCAATCATAGAATCACTCCGATTCGTGTAGGAGAAGCGAAAAGGCATGACATAAAGCGGGTTGATTTATTAAATTTTTATTTATTCATCGATTTCCGCCTCTTCCCACCTCTTGATCTTTCAATTTCCGTTTTTATCATCCTCCTTTACATTTATATATGTGTGTGTGTAAGGCTTCAAATGCTTTTTTACATTTTCTCCTACATAATTTGTCTGTAAAGCTTTTGCGGTTTTCTCCTCCTTTGCATTGATTTTTGGTACTTTTACTGTTTCGCTAAAGACGTTCTTTAAAATTGGCAAGTCATCTATTCCACAGTTGTATATTTCGGATAGGAAATGTTACGTCAATAATACCTTCATCTAAGTTGATTTTTATCAGCGACTTTTTTACGACCCGTGGTATTATAAGCATTTTGATTAAAAAAATCAATTCCATGCACGCTATATCTGCAGTTTCATGAACCGTGACTGTACTTTAATGGCCAAATAGCTACATGTAGTACTCCAATGCAAAAAGTATTTTTTTCATGTCTTTATAAATTTCGATTTGAAAATCCCAGATAACCTGGGCAACAACCAAGACATTATAGTTTAAAGTCGCATATTTCCGCCAAAGCCAAACGCCATTCATAAGTAATGGCCATACGCGAAACCTTTCCCGAAATCGGGTTTTCTGTTCTTGTTATTGGTACCTCCCCAATTCCTGGGTATCACTAAACCAAATTGACTGATAGGGAAGGGACAAATTGAGCACTGGTAAGGTTTTCTGTGTGAGACATCTCACCAATTCCACCCTAATTGCCCTGCTGAGCCAGTGATCGAGTTATAGAGGGGATCTCATTGTGATTATGTGGGTTCGAATGAGTGATCGTAGTCTAACTTCATTATGACCTCCAGACCGCGAATTTTTAGGTAAACCTTAAAAAATTCCAAAAATATATAGAACTAACATTGCAAGTTAAGCAAATGAACATGTCATCCTTTAAATAAAGTTCAATCAGCATTTTCGTCGCATCGTATATCTAAATACTAGAAATAAGTTATACATAGGTTTTTACCTACACGTACATGGAGTCTACTATAGATAAGTTGGCCTAGACGTCATAATGTTTATGTTCTACAAACAAACAGAGATTTTTTTATTTTTTTTTCTAAGGCCTGTTTTAGGTTTCTATTAAGGTCCTATTCTAAACGTTATAAAACGTCAAATCATTTGATACAAAGCAAGACCTGATGCTTTAAAGATACACTTTTCAATACATACTTACACTGCAAAAACGATGGTGTTAAATTGGTGTTAAATTAACACCAAGTTTATATAGGACAACAGCACAACGCGAGTTGTTCATTTAACACCAAAAACTAGTGCTATCTTACGTAGATATGAACTTGTTTATAACACATTTTATCTTTATTTCGTTCTTAGATGAAAATAAAATATGTTTTCTCACCCGCCTCTTTTATATTACACTCCCTCCACGTGAATTACATCAGCTAAGCGCTTTTTCGTTCCGAACCTTGAAGACTTGTTCACAATTGTCAACATTATATAATAACTAAACGCTGTGTTTCTCTTCTTTGGTAGAAGGTGGTGTGGTCGAGTGGATAAGTCGGCGGACTGACGATCACAAGGTACGCGGTTCGAATCCCGTCCATTCCACTAATGTCCTTTGGCAAAGTATTAATCTACAGTTTGCCAGACTTGACCCAAGTAAGGCAAATAAGTACCGGTAGGAAGAAATTCCTCGAATGCTTAAAGCGCCCTTTATTAGGGCAGCTATGGCTATAGCCGGGTAATAATATTAGCTGCGCCTCTGAATAGTTTACTAGATAGACGGCGAATTATAAATGCTTAATAGTATTCGTTGGTAGAGTCTGGGGACATGGTGAGAAAAGTGTATTGTCATTGTCGTCAGTGACGATATCTTGTCATTATGTAATGTGCGTATGTGAGGGTGCGTGTGCGGGTGTGGGCCTGTGTGAGGTTGTATTGAGGATGATAAAATGACGGTTCGTATGGGGAAGCGTGTGATGGAAATGGTTGATTGAAGGTGTGGGAATGGTGGATGTGCATGTGTAAGGAGTGTATGTATGTGGAGTGTGCTCATGTGTCTGTGAGGGTGTATGTGTGTGTGTGTGTGTGTGTCTGTGTGTGTATGTGTGTGTGTGTGTGTTTGTAAGCATGGGTACGGGTGTAAGTGTGTGTGTGCATGTGCGGGTTAGTGCTTACGTGGGTGTGGGTGTGTGTTTAAGGATGTGTGTGTTTCCCACGATGGACTGCTTGATAAGGTTAACATGATTTGTGTTTGTAAGTGTGAGTGTGGGTGTGGTGTGTATGTATGTGTGTGTTCGTGAGAGTGTTTGTTGGTGTGTGGATGTTTTTGTGTGTGTGGTTCTGTGTCTTTCACACAATATTGAGTGTTTGGTAAGGTTGATAATACGGACGGTCATTTTCGCAATCTCACGCTGATATAGACACATCCAAGGTCTGTAAAAACCTAGATCTGCCCGAGGCTAGAATATATCCGCTCTGCATTCATAAAGTAGCTCAAACTCCGCTTCAATTGACAAATCATTAGCATTCAACTATCGCTTAACCCTCTCATGAAAACAAAAACACTAATATCTGTCAACAAATGACCCGTTTAACTGACAGTTATGCATCGCTGTGATTGCTTTTGAATGAAGCTATAAAAACTCTTCGGTTTTCCGTCGGCAATTTTGGCCGGAAAATGTCGAGCACTTTGATTGAATAAGTATGACAGACAGCTGCAAGGAATGTGAGATTTCTGACAGTTCAATCTATAATTCTAAAAGACGGTCGGGTTAAAATAAATCGGTATATCCGTTTTTCGAAAGGTTTTAAAATTGAAAGGAATTTGGATAACTGAAAATGCACTTGCCAAAAGAACATCAGCGAGCGACGTGTTAAAAATATTAAAAATTTGTTTATTTTGCGTAGTTTCATTTCAATTGTTTTGTTCTTGTTTGGGTTTTTCTGTTTGTTTGCCTCACTTCATTTATTTGTCTGTTTGTTTGTTGTTTGTTTGTTTGTTTGTTTATCGGGGTGAGATTTTACTGTTTTTCATACGTAAGGCTTGTAGCGGACAATCTCACAATAACGCCAACGGATTTAAAAAAAAAAAAAAAAAAAAAAAAAAAAAGTATATATATATAAATATATAGCAATTTTACATAGCGCATGGTAAAATAAATTATTATTATTGCGCTATAATTTTACGTCGCTGGTTTATTAAATCCAAAAATAATTCATGATTATACGCCACTACATCTCATAATAACTATTTCAAAAGAAGAAAAAAAAACATATGCGTATACACGCATGAAAATATGCGTCGTTCGATGAAATGGAACGGTAACGTTTTGGCATCCGGTGGTAATTATACATGATAGCACTTAACATGTTTTATTAAGTATTTTGCCAAATGTAAATAGCTGCTTGGTCGAGATCGGAACTAGTTTTTGTTCAAGGCTGAAGTATTATCGCCCTAGCTCTCTCACACTCACTCTCTTTCTCTCTGTCTCTCTCTCTGTCTGTCTGTCTCTCTCTCTCTGTCTCTCTCTCTTTCGCTCTCATAACTCCATATTATACGTGTGTACATTTATTGACCACTTAGAAATGCAATGCATTACTCCAGTTTATGAAAGCACTCGTTGTACATAAGGTACCGCAGAGTGTAGCACTTGTTGATCTAGTAATTTTTGTTATGTCACGGTGGCATCCGGTTCTCAATAGGCATGATAGGCGTAATCCTCCAACATCTTTATTTCCATTGTTTTTCTACAAGTATCTAAGATTTTAAAACTGTATGTTTCGTATGTCTTCTGTCTCTCTCTCTCCCTCCCTCCCTTCTTTCTCTCTCTCCGTCGTGATACTCATGTATTGAGCATTGCCTATCTATTGGCCTGTAATGCAACGCTGTACTCCAATTTATGGAACCACATTTACAGGTACCGCAAAATATGGCACTTGTTGCTCGAGTGTTGTTTTTCATGTCGTGGTCATGGTGGTATAGCATTCGTGTCTCTATATTCACCTTAACCTCCGTATTATGTGTGTTTGTTTTGGGGGTTTTTTTTCTCTCTCTCGCTCTATTTTTCTCAAATTCCATTGCTTTCAAAGATTAGGGTTTTCCCCTACGCTATGTTTCACATCCCTTGTTGCCATTTAAGCAACCAATAATATACTTCTGCCAGACTCTCTCACATCCCCCCCCCCCTCTCTCTCTCTCTCTCTCTCTATTTCACTCTTTCTCTCTCTTTCTCCCAGTCTACATGTATATGTTTCCCTCAGTAATTTGTGTAGTATATCCTGCCATTCGCTGGGAGAACACACATTTTGAAAGGGAGTTTACTTTAGATTGGTCAGACATACGCTAACGGTGTCCAATCAATACTATGAAAGAGGCAATAAATGGTGCTTTATTTGTAGAATTGGATCGCTGGAAAAGTCGTGCATCTGGTTTTAAAAGGTAGGCGCGATGTCAATGAAAGAAGACTGATTCTGACGGTGGAGAAAACTGGGAATGGAAGGAAGCAAATGAATGATAAGAGTAAGGTGTGATAAAAAGGCTCCTCTCCTACTATAGGACTCTGCAAGTATAGCTAGCCCTTTTTAAAAAATTGATTATTTTCTCTCACCGTATCATCATCCTCCCATGCCTATCAAAAAAAAATGTATTTTTAAGCTGAAAATTCCATCATAAGGGGCAATGTGAATTTATCATACCTGTCAACATTGTAGGTCCAAAATAATTAAGGGACAAAGAGTAAGAAAATATTTTTAAGATAGGAAAATTTCTGTATTTCCTACATTTCATACATTACTGTACTATAGATTTTTACAAAACTTGGGACAAAGGGTTGTTACGGGTGTTAGAATGCTCTTTCTTTTATCCCAACAATGGGGACTGTCCCTACTAAATAGGGAAGTTGGCAAGTATGATGTATTGCAATGTTCTAAAGAAGGAAAATCCCAATAAAAATCGTTAGAAGTGATGAATCGTGAAGTATATACACCAAAAGTGTGGATGCCTTGAGTTAAAGAAAGGGCAACCTACACCCAATTGACACAATAGTCAACCGAATTGCACACAAACATATAGTCTTTCCAATTTATTCATGCCGTTCCTAGAACTGCATAATCGCAAATGCAAAGTCTGGGTAAAGAGTGAAAGTGAGATGCGACGATGATTTATTATGATGAGATTTCTTTTACAGGTTAAAGTAGGAGCAACGAAAGGGAGAGCTGTATCTACGGTATGTATAACGAAAGGTATTTCCATGCACTTTCTCGCGACACAGACATTGGGCACGAAGAGAATATGGTCGTTAAAAATGAAAATGCATCACGTAAGAATATGACAACAAAGGGGAAATACACGTACCTGGGATACAATTATTTTTCATTTTATCATTTTTTTCAATTACATTTCGTTCTTTAAAGACGTTGCGATGTGTATAGCGCGATGAAAGTAATATCCGACGGACTTGGGCGCTGAAATCACAAATATTATATAAATTTTAGTTATGCGGCCAAAACAGGTTCCTATTAACATAGGATATTTTTTTTAAAGCACGGTAAATGCAAGTACATGTTTAAACTTATTTGTTTTCGAAATGATCATATTATCAAATTAAAATGATTGTATTTATATATACAAGTAAGGTTCGGTGATTGTTTTCAGTTAATTACATGGGATATACATTCCACTTTATGTCGGCTTTTGCTGGCACACCCTATACCTACTCCATGAATTGTGAAGTGCAGGGTGTCAAATGAGCCCTAGAGAATGGCTTCGGTGCAGCCTAATGTGTACATGATGAAAAGGACTTTCTTACAAAACATGAAGGCACGTTTTTAGTATTCTGTTGACACACCCTAAGCAGATATCAAACATATCACAGTATCAAGTGCATGATATAAAATGAGACCTGGCAAACACAGTTCCACTGCGTACGTGTTAAAACTCAATCAATACAATGTCTTGCATAAGTATAAGCACGTTGCAACATTCTTTTTTTCTTACACACCCTGTTCTTACATCACACATTTCAAGTGAGTGGTGTTGGACCTAGCATACTGCGTGTTTATAATAGAACAATGTGTGAAGGAATTTTATCATTGCGTATGATTATATATTCCGTTTCAGCAAGCTTTCGGCCATTGGGCCATAACAAACGCAAAACACACACACACACACACACACATCTCATGCATATATTGTACTAAGTGCATAAATTAATGAGTTAAGTATTACAACAGCTAGCATACTGCACAAAAAAAAAGTTTCCATGGCGTAATTTTATCGATACAAGGTCATTTTGCATAACTACTCATTTTCTGTTTCTATACCCATCCTACAGTTTCCACTTATTATATCTGAGTATCCATTCCTAAAATGGTCTGGGCAAACAACAAAAAACTGCCTCTCAGTATTTGCGGTGGAAATTCATAACCAAAGCACGAGCCCTTTCGTTTTGTTGACACACCCTATACGTGCTCCACAAGTGTCAAGTGCAGGTATCAAACGAGGCACAACAAACAGCTTGCTTGCCGTAGAAAAAAATGTGTCGATGGTTGAATTCGATCAATAAATATATCATGTATATGGTCATACATCCGCTGAAATAGGGGAGAAAAAAATACGGCAGCAACCGCAAAACCAATTCCGATTTCGCTTGCAAGAATCGTGATGATTGTTGAGAAAAAAAATCGAGTCTGCATTGGAATTTCACAACAGCTTCTCACGAGCTTTGCTTTTAAATCACACGTTTGAAAATACTCGCATGCGTAGGCATGGTAGGTGTGAATATGTTTTTTAATTGAAGTGATGTTCTGAATTCTCCAGATAGGAATGATGGAAAATGAGTTCGATACGTAATATTTCTAACGTCTGTAGTTTAATTCTAGTACCTGTTTTTGTTAGAAAATGTAGCTTAAATTACATTGTTACCAAAGAGTATTGGGATGTTCGCTTTTCAAATGGAAAATTCGGCTCAGCTTGCACGCACTGATATGAATTCGATTACGGGATTCAAAGATATAGCACATATTCAGCTATGTAATCACAATAAACGTGTTTGTTGATACAACACTGATACCATATTGTGTGCAGTCCCAATTTAAGTATTTTATCATAAGAGTTTTGCTTCGATGGTATACTTGAGTTTCCATTACAACGCTAGCAAATTTCAAAAGATTTGCTTTGCAAATCAAACATTTAAACTCAGCCTGCGGGTTTCGCCAGGTATTTGCTTTTTAATCCCAAAATGCGATGGTAGTATTTTCTATCCCATGCATAATGGAAGCGGATGTTGATACAAAACTTCTCCGTTTTCATTCCCCGGTTAAAGTGCTTCGTATAATTATGTTTCAGAAACAAAATCGAGATTCCATTTCAATATGAGATACAAATGCTCACGATATTCGCATTGTCAATTACACATTTGCGATTGCTTGCATGCATTAGAAGTTATCGAACAGTTCATATACCAGGGGCCGGTAAGGTGCTTTAAAAAAAAATAAGGAGACTGAACGTGGCACTGAGCCTATCCAATTATTTTACGCGCAATCTTATCGCTAGAATTTTCGATGGCGCGCATCCCTTAACATGATCTGACCAATGAGGTGATGCCTAACATATTGCGCGCACTTAGGAATTTCAGTGCAACTTTAAGTCGACTTAACTCTTAGTGAAACACCCACAGGTGCAAAACCCCCTAATACATGAAGAACAATTGACAATCGTGTTGTTGCAAAACTTCTAAGCTTACAGTCCCCATTTTGATATTTAGTAATTCTACCAGGAGGAAGGATGGACATTGGTGATACCTCATGGATGTCACGTTTTGACACACATTTTTATCAGTTGAGAAGTGGGGTTAATAAGAAAAATTGGAGTTGGAGCATGACCATATTTTGATCTATTCTCTTGACTCTGTTCTTGCAAAGACAACATCTTATACGATATCATTATTTATACCAAAACGGTTCCGTTAAGTTGGGTTTCTTTTCAGTGGTGTCCATAAGCATAAATAAAATCCACATTTAGAAACACAACTTCTTTGTTTTAAATGCTTCAATAGATGCGCTCAGGTGCACTCATATAGGTTTCTGTTAAATTGCCAAAGATAGCATATAACGATAAAAGAAAGATTCGTAAACACAGATCAAATACATGGATTGGGAAATATTGACAAGGGAAACGTAACGCCGATTGTAAGGCCTTGGTAACCACTTAAATCATAAATTGTTATCAAGATTTCTTTTTCAAAATACAAGATTTGTTTTCATCCCACCAGACTAAAAGCGTCAATAAGATACGATGTAAGGCGATATAAGAATCATTGACAAATATATATGACTGACAGATCCTAAATTGAATGGGTTTTATTGGAATGTATTTGATTACTATGATAGTATCATGTTGGCTACAAAGGGGCACGTAGATCGTTATGGAAGGTACACATTTGCCCTGATGAATCGTAAAACAGAATCACGCGCCATAATCGGTTCGGAAATCAGCTCGGATAAATTGTCTATTCCCAGCACGCGGGCTAGGCCTTTTCTTGAGCTGGGATGGGATTCTTCTAAAAGCGTCACTCGCGTCAAAATACAGTATCGATCAAAATGCTTTCTGCCAAAAGGTCGTGTCAGAGTAGATAAGTGACTGCCATGATTCGAATACGAATATCTATTGCTTAAATGCTGGGCATTACTTGACAATGAAGGGCGAGTGAGAAGTTAAGAGACAGCGTGGACTGGTGCACGATTCCCCTCTGGCGCCCCTGATCGGTAAGATAGTTAATGAGAAACGATTATGATGATGGGTGGAAGAAGGGAAAGGGTGAAGAGTAAAAATGGAGGACAACAATATGGAAAACATATGTGAGATTTGCCGTTATTATATATGACCCTGAAGACGAGAGCCATTAGTTTGAATTTTTGATAGCACATCAGATATCCTCGGCGTCTTCAACGGTCATAGCGCTTTTAATTCAAAATTCAAAAAGGAAAATGAATTGCAATTTGAGACATCGTCATGAATAATTATTATGTTCGGGTAGTATAATTGCAGTACGGGTGTGGTGTAACTTACGTAAATGTATTGGCAGTTACTATACTCGAATGTGTCGTTGTATAAACAAAAGTACGGCTACCATGAGAATGGGTGACACACAAAATATGAATGCAAAGTATAAACAGGAAAGCATAGGCCGCAGAGGATCACGTTTTCAAACTTAGGCATTTTCCATTCCCTTTTTCTCATGCTTAAGGATCGACGTGGAAATTGATTTTGACTTGGAAAGCATAACGCGTTTCACTACCGAAGAGCCTGGTAGATGTTGAGAGGGCGTCGTTACGGGAGGGGAGAAAGAGAACGTGGGGGATGGAGAGATAAGGGCAATAAATGAGATGCCAGTTCTGAAACAAGGAGAGGGAGAGGGAGATATGAGGTGAGATGGGAGCGATAGGGATGCTTTAATTGTGATGTAAAAAGAGAATGACAAGACAATTTAAAGCTCGGGATTGCCTTACCTCCGCTCCGATTGCCCTACAGATACAAGTATCGTGCCTTCAATATTGATGCTTCCCAAGTCGTATCATGATGACGAGCCGAAAGAGGGGTAATGAATGAATAATATCGATGACAGCCCCCAAGCAGCTTGCCTGAGAGAGCGGTTGAGGGAACTTCGTGGAAACCTAAATCGACTCAAGATCATTCGTTTACGAGAGGCTCCTTGGTCGTAAGAAAGTAGTTTTTGTATTAGGATCCGATTCAGATTCTATGTGACAACGTAGTCCTTGACGATGTTTCTCCTGATATGCCTAACATGCTCCGTAAGCTCATTCTCTTATTTTCCGAGTAAAATCGTGGACCGTCCACATTTTAGTTGTTTTTAATATGTATGTGTCTTATGATCATCGGATCATTCAATAAGTTTTATTCATGAACATCATCATAAATAATATAAACAATACTGTGATAGGCAGGTTCAAGCATCATCATTGATCATTACAATATTTCTTCGAATCCATAATAATCGTCAAAGCTACAATCTTCTCACAAGTTGTATACCTCAAAATAGCAGGGTTGACTTAAAAACTGGTGACAAATTCAATCAGACAATATTATTAGCAAAAGAGTCTTTCTCAATCTTACCAATTCCGCATGGGTTTGTCAGAGGGAGAAACAACCATCGACAAATAAGGATACGTGTTCGGACTGTCGATGATCAAAGATGCATCCCTTTCTCGATTTTGTTTAATCTCCCTGGAGTACCTTCAAAGCTAAGCAGTAGATTGGATGCCGAACGAGGTTGATTTATAATTCAAACATTCTGCGGCGTGTGTCCAAAACCGTTTGTTCAGTAACCGAACCAGCTTGTAGATGTGAGAAAGCTGGTTCCGTTGTCGCAAATGTGGTGGTACAATCTGCGCTAAGCTCTCACCTCTCCGTCAGCTTATGGCGTTACATTATACCAACTCCTTGAATATACATGCGGTGGCGGCTTTTCTGGCTAAGTACATAGACACTTGCCTATACGATGAGCCGATAGGTTTGTCGAGCACTTGCTAATAGCAACTCGTGCATGCGATTGGGAGATAGAGAGGGGGGAATATTAAAGACTATTTGCCTTACAATTGACAAGGCACTATGCTGTTATTTCTATATTCATTGCAAAAGGAAAATACGATGCTGCATCATAACGAAAAATGACAAATAGAAACTGAATCACGAAATATCAAAATGATATCAGCAACGAGAAATAAAAGGATAATGAATTGGAAATAAACCCTTGCAGTTAATTATGTCCTTGATTAGAGTTTCAAAGTTTCATTTAGTTCACACAAAGTCAAACATTGTCGAAAGAGTGAGAGAAACACACACATAGAGGCTATAGAACAACGGTAATGATTTCGGTACGGGGGAAGGTCTTCTTCCGAGGTTAACGATAGCTGAAGACCACTTACTTGTAATGCAGTAAGAAGGTCAAGATTAGCGAAGCAACGCCACAGTCGTCCTTTGGTGCATATCAAATGGAGAGGATGCTTCAAGAAAGTATAGGAAGCAGAATCCGTGTTTCCACCACGTTTATAACAATGACCAGGTCAGCCGGACCATGGCGGTATACCCCAAATCCTGTAATTAAACAACTTCCTCTTTACTGAAAGTACAACGGTATCAAGCCAATTCCCTCTCGTGGTAGCATTCGTCGGTTCAGCACTCCTATTTCTCATTCGGCTTCCGCAGGCATTGATATGATGTGTTATTATTGAGAGCGTTAAATTCAAATGGTAATGAATAAAAGAAGATGCGAGTCGACTAGTCGAAATTAAACCACTATATCGGCACGTACGGCGCGCACGGTCGTGACCCAAAAGAGCGTCTTGCATTTATGCGTTTCCTGTGAAAAGCAGCACTTAGGATGCGTGGAGAATCCACCAAATTACAACTCTGAGGTATTCACGATATCAATGACGACGAAGAAGTTTTTAAAATAACAATGGGAGATAACATAACGTGCTGAAAATCCGTAAAAGTTCCCATTGCTTTGTATAGTTTTATTATTGTCAGCATCACAATATAACACCTTGATCAGTACAAATTTGCAACATCACAGTTGCATCATTATTGTAGTATTAAAATACTAGACGTTAACATACCTAGAGAACAATTTATACCATGTTATACATATTTCTCCATCTAAACTATGATCACCACTACCCTACATATTGTTGTGTGCCTATCTAACATTTAGTATCGATTTCACGCAAATTGATTCATTTACTGGTATCTAACCTGTGGAGATGTTTCCAAGACGTCTTCGAGACGGGGAAGAAGTAAAAACAGACCCATCCCAAATTCGTATCAAATATGAATCATGACAGGTAGATAGCGCCAATATTTTTGTTCAGAGATTAAGCTATAAAGGGACAAACTACGGTTTAAACATCAGTAATAATTTCGGATTTGGAAAGGCGCTTTGGTTGGAAAACTTGCTAAAGGTTAAGGCTGTGAGTCCTGATTAAAATTTGTACCTACAGAATATTTAAAGACACATGGACAGTTGTCTTTTTGGATTTGTCATTCTGTTTGAGATTTCGAAAACCGTCCTTTTCGGTTCCAATCTTAAAATTGTAAGAAAATTCTTTTAAAAAGCCCACTTGCATCATCGTCGCCATTTAATCGTTATTATGTACTTGCAAAAGTGGCGAAAGAAATATGATGCGGATGACATATTGGGACATAAGGAGGTTATCGGGGATTTGACAAGACAAAAGCTACTAAAAGGAGAACAAAAACACGAACTTTTCGATGCCTTTTGAAATATGGGACCCCAAATTCTGAAGCTGACCACTTAATTCCACAAACAAACTGAAACGCGACATCTGATACTTTCTTACAGGAAAGTGTGGGTTTTGACGCTATGTTTCCATGGTAATGCCAAATCCTTCAAGAAAGCTCGTGAAACAAGATCCTTCAGACCCTCTGCTTTCTATATCCACGATACAGTTCAGCTTTGTGTCTTTTTCAACCCATCGCTTCATCATCATCCTCATCATCTTCTTCACCCTCATCCCCACCACCCCCTCTTCATCTTAATCAACACAAATAGCGGTAGTTGAATGTGGAAGGCACCCCCTTCAAATCTCTAATAATTCAGCATCCCGCGTGTATTCCCACAAGGACTTGGCTCTCTGTTCTCAATTATTGTCACCCCCTTTTCTCCCTCCGCTCCTTATTTCTCTCGAATCTACTGGCATCTTCATACAGAGCCGATGTCTTTCTTAAATGCATTATGACGAAATTACCAGCATTGTATTACCCTGCCCAACCACAATTAGATAAGACTTATGAGCTTTTACAAATCTAAACTAGGTTAAATTCAAGGATGGTGAACGTATATCGGTGAAAGTCTATCTGATTTCTCAAGAGACAATAAAGGGACAGTTGTACAGAAGGGAAAATCAAATCAGAACCTAAACCAGATTGATTGATCGTGTATCATTTCTTATCAAAACGAAATTACAGTTACACAAATACCTGCAGTGAGCAGATTAGTTTATTATAATAAATTGGTTCATATGACCATGATGGCAACGACCAAGTATTATGTTATCATATTATAAAATAGCCCCTTTAAAATTTTATAATTTAAAAATTTAATTCTGACGGGTTTTGTATACCCTGGTGGGAAATGCAGGGTATCACCAGGTCAGGTCATCGGGTACTAAAGGATCTCGATTTCAAAGGTAGTGGGGTCTTTTAGAGATTTTCTCTTTTATCACATACAATATATGGCTGGGGGTTCGTGTGGGTGGGTATGGGGGTAAGAGTGGGTGTGGGGTTGTCTCAGTTTATCGAATCTGAGAATCAGTCATTCGTAAATGTATCGATAAAT
Source organism: Paracentrotus lividus (assembly GCA_940671915.1). NCBI lineage: Eukaryota > Metazoa > Echinodermata > Echinoidea > Camarodonta > Echinidae > Paracentrotus > Paracentrotus lividus. The sequence continues at coordinate 5,619,711 of CALNVZ010000641.1, read as the reverse complement.
TCTTTTAAAGATTTGAGAATACTATCCATTCTATTGGTGTTTAATATCACAAGCCGTCAATGGCGCTGTCACATGTACGACTTAAGAACCCGTCATGCGTTAGGTGTGCGTTACTCATTCGTCGAGCGCGCTTAACCAATGATGTGCATTCGTTGCGTACTTTAACATGTGTTGTCTATGTATACGCTCTTTGTGCGCATTGTCTGCAATTTTCATTAAATTTCAAAGCGAAAACACACACGTTTTAAGTACTAATCCGCCTTATCATGTTGAAGGTTGTTGTAGGTTACAAAAGTTCAAGCTTTCAACTCTTAGGTGACAATATAACGCAATGCACTGCACCATCGAAACATTATCGAGTATAGAAGCACGATTAATTGCTAGGTCCGTTCCTATTAATCAATAATGCATCACGGAGAATAATGTTATTATAGTAAATGACTGAGAGGAAATGAACTGAGTGGAAGGCCACCTGTCCGGGTTTCACAACGCCAAAAAGCCAGTCTGTGCCCTGTAACATAAAGACTCATGATGGATAAAAAGTTACGATTGTTTATTCCGGTAGCCTCATTTGGAGTGCAGTTACAATTATGGATTAGGATTACGATATGATTAAGATTAAGGTTAGGGCTAGGGTTAGGATTAAAATTATCAACTTTGGAGAACCATGACCATATGATCAGGCTACCGAAATAAGTCGATCGTAACTTTTTATCGATCGTAAGCCTTTATGTTACAGGGTACCGGTTTCCAAACGCTAAAAAGCCAGTCTGGTAGTGTCAGGGTATTTCCATGATGCTTTAACCAGTAATGTACTTACAAACATGAAAACACAGACGTGACTTGCAAGTTTAACTCGTGTCGGTAGTTACAAAAACGAGAAAACGCTATTTTTGTTCTCTCTTGTTTTTTTTTTTTTTTTTTTTTTTTTTTGCCGGGGGTCACAAAACAACGATTATATATGCACAGATTTTTATGAATGGTTTTTTTTTTTTTTTCGTTCAATCACCAAAATTGCCGGCAATTGATCAAATAAAAAAGGAAAACAGAATCATTAAGGTGAGGGCGGGACATATTTAAAGGGAATACGTGTTAAGATAAATCCTTGGAAAATGTATTTCCTTTAGCTTCATTAAATGCTTCACTGTGCCAGAACTACTTGATCAATTTTTCTCCGTAGACTGTAGTGTTCTCTTAATGGTATCCAGGTACGATTTGGTAAAAGGCAATATTCAGTCATAAATATTTTAGTGATGAAAAATAATATAATAATAATAATAATAATAGTTGCATTTATATAGCGCTTAATACGATATCCACCTTAGTGTTTCTAGTCGCTTATAGTTTTAACTAATTATATTTTGGAAAACTTTTATAATTTTTCGTTATTTATTCTTCCTTCAGAACATTACTCTACCAAACAAACATGACAAATTGAAAAACATTCAACAGTTTTTTTTTATTATTATTATTTAATCATGAGTCGAAAAAGTCTACTCAATCTCTTTAAATTTTCAAAAATGTTCTCTTGATAGCTTATCCACAAACCAGAAAACCGTTGACACTGCCACGGCGTGTCTTTGAATATTCTCTAATGAACAAGAGTCGATTGTATTTCACGCTATGTTATTGCGTGGTATTAAAGTATCCAGGTGATTTAAGACTCTGTAAACTGCAAAAAGTCAAATGAGCAACAACCGGCTTACCTGCTTTTGTTGCCATGGTGATAAAGCGTGAGATGAAATTCAAAGATGCAAGATTGGTGATGAGTCGTGGGGGACGTCAGTTGAGGAGATAACATGGATAAGATAAAGAAAATAAGAATATACGAAAATTAGCAACTCCAACTCTCAATGCCATTTGTTAAAAATAAATCGTAATGTTTTGTTGAACAGTGTACATATAATTATGCAGACTTACACTTAAAAAGTATTAAAAGGGATGCCTCGGGTAAATAATATGTTTTCTTCAGATGACCTTTAACTATAATGTTCTTCGTCGCCCTATACGTTTCTAACTGATCTATCTCATCACATTTCAAGACAGCATGACACAAGAACATAAATGGGAATTCGTATAATGTAGCAACGTCCACTTTTGCTTCTTGTACGGGAAAATAAGGTTTATTCTATATTCATAAACAAAAGCCCATTAGGTGCAAAATGTAATGGATTTCGGAGTACCTGCTGGTATCCATAATCATATCATTTTCTGGTTACTTTATTAGCACAGAATATAGCAAACGGAGTTATAACAGGAGAGAACTTAAAGGAAAAGTTCACCCTGGAATTTTATTGGTTTTAAAAAATGCAGAATAATAAAAGAAATATATTCGTAAAATTTTGAAGAAAATCGACCAAAAAATAGCGAACTTATGAATATGTAAAGTTTTGATTCTGTGACGTCACGTGCGAGCAGCTCTCCCATGTGTTGTGTATGTAAATTCCATAAATTTTTCATGGTTCTTGATAAAGGAATGGGTCAATTTGATAAAGGCATTTATATGGACATATGTTTGATAATATATCGACCGCACAGATGACATAATTAATTTTCTTTTGAGAAAATGACACTGTATGGAATTTACACTACATAACACATAGGAGAACTGCTCGCACGTGACGTCATAGAATAAACCATTTGAATATTCATATCTTCATTATTCATTGGTCGATTTTCTCCAAACCTTCACTCATATTTTTATTTTATTTTTCTGCATTTTCCAAAACCAATTTAAGCCCATGGTGAACTTCTCCTTTAAGACGCCTTAGATGGCATTCAGAGTAACGTAGTGATCTACCCTGCCTTGGTTTCTGAGGGGAACATTCCCATTTGCAAAAAAATATAGTGGCGGTCTGGCGGATCCAAGTGGGGCGCAGGGGACGCTCACCCCCTCTATAACTTGAAAACCTCTCATTGACTGTACATGTTAAAAGGGTAAATATCTGCGGCTCATCCCCTTATCGGGCCTGGCTCCCCCTCTGCTTTCAAATCCTGGATCCGCCACTGTAATGTTCTCAAATAAAATGTGTAACCCAAATATTTTAACATAACCCTATTACCTAAAGAATACAGGGTGACGACTTATAAGGTGTAGCCATTTATTTAAAACAAACAACAACATACTAATTTCAATCTATTCTTAAAACTACATGTGTCTGTTGCTGAATTTTCCGAAGTCCTTCAAGCTTTAACCATCTTCGAACATAATACTGCCCCACAAACCAATCACAGTCATAGCACTTGCCAAATTTCACCAACTTACAGTACGTAACGTGCCATGAACAGCTATGTAAGTTCTATCAGTGCTTTTTATACGCAGTAACATTACAATACGTCATGTACGTGGGATAACCACACAATGTGCCATAAATTTAATCTTCACCACAATCTTATGTAGATGTGTACATACTACTTGCTCATTTCACGAACAACATTAAGACGTCTGCATAATAAGCCATCCGTCACTTCTCATAAATGTAATATTTCTTAGACAAGGACCAATATGTCATCTCATTATTTGAAGTAGAACAGCAAATGATAACATTATTATCAAGCATGCTTGATTTCCGCTTTTACTTTATGACTTCGATGCTTTATTAGGAAATTGTATTGTGATATTTAAGTGCCCACTAATGGGAAATTGATCAGCGAGAGATGTGGAAATGACTACTTTAACACTTAAAAGGAAATCATGCTAGCAGGTTATTTTCGCTCGAAAATAAATTTCATGTAGACGCGGAAGATTGACAATCACAATGAAGGTGCGTTCATCATGTTCATACGCACAGTTCGCTTGTAAAACAAAAATGTAGGCCTATTATATCATTTAAATAATGTTCCTTTCACAGTGATGAGATTGCAGTTCAAAATAATGCAAAGCAATTAAACTGCCTGTCCCACTGGAGGCGATCGTTGTTGCTACAACTCGCGATCTTGCTTTTAGGTGTGTGGTAGTAAGTTGTTGTTGTGGACTAGCGTAGATATAGTTGTATGTAGGCTTATAATTGCTTTTTTTAAAGCCGAACTCCTTACAATTGGGATATTATCAGGTTGTCGCCACAACGATGGCCGCCTGTGGGACAGGCCTTTTACTGTTACTGGGTATAAGTCTCGTAATTAAGAATCCCATTTCCAAAACAAGATCTCCAAAATGTCATCCTTTAATGCATCGAATAAGCAGTTGCTAAGGATGGTTGCAATTAATTTGCCACATTAGTACTGCCCGAAGAAATTAATCAAGCAAGGCGCTTTCTAAAACTGAAAGACTCCCACCTTCACGTTTTTCCTTTTTTATATTTTTGTCTGCCATCTTCTTTGTATTTTCACAGATTTAATATTCTGCTTTGCGATCATTGATTTGAAATATGATACTCTAAAAGGTCCAATTTTGGACCAAGTGAAAGCTAACGCGTAGTAATATTGGAGGAAAGTGATCGAAAGTCGCGTGTGTCCTGCGTCTAAGGTTTTCCGAGGTGGATTACATTGCAGATCAGCTAAAGATTGAAAAAGTACGTTGAACTGCATGGAATACATTCAAATCTGCCGCCCTCTTTAGTTCAGTATATACCAGTACATGTGGGTTAACAGGCTGTAGACGAAATAGAATTAGACCATTGTGTGATGAGACCAAACGTGCATTAGTAAAAGTGGGTTTAGACCTAATGGCAATTTACCGTATTTAAACACTCTCTTAAAGGCATGTAAGGTTGACGCATATAGGTGAGTAAATATATATTTTTTTTTATTGGTCTACACCTTGTTGAATCCAAAGATACAGAACAAAATCTTTACTGCATTATTTCCTGGCAAAATCATTTCGCAATTTGAAAAGTCAGGAAGTTCAAGGCATTCTTGGATTTCTATTAAATTATATATAATAGGAAATAATAATTTAATGGGAAAGAACTTGTGTCCTTCGAAGGCGAGAGAGAATGTGACATACATTCAGTTTATTTTCATAAAATACACATTCGGCACAGTGAATGCCCTTGTAAATGTGATGGGCGAAGGTTTAATTACCGACCTCCAGGAAAAAAATAGTACTTCACCGAGCAACCACTTTAGTTATTACCAGTAATAAGAAATCTAAAACAACCCCTCTTAAAAAAGAATGGGAGTAAAAACAAAGTTAAAATGAACAATGGACTTCGTACGAAATGAAAATCAAAAACACCAAAATTTAACCAAAATAAAGGTCACGTTCCTCTATCTCGCACCTCATACCCTAAAAACAAAAGTGCAAAAGGAAGTTGAGTTCCCTGTTTAAGTAAATCACGAATCGAAAAAAAAAGTACGTCGAGGCGGCGATTATGTATGCAGGACCACGTACGCAAAGAAGGTACATTTTGGCGCGAAAGGGTTGTAGAGAGGGGGAAATGCAATAAACATCGTCATCTCTTCATGTATTTTGTTCTGGTCGATCTCCTCCGAGACCCCGGCGACGATGAAATGGGAGCCTTTTAGCGGTAGAAGTCGGACAAGGGATCGCCTTGACCATAGCATGTTGACGACTTCTAACGCGTCACTTTCACCATGCATTTGCACTGATGCGAGCAATACGACAACAGCTCTGTAACCAACATGTCTGTAACATAAAACAGATACGATCAATGTTACGATTGATCGTAATTTTTAGTACAGGGTTAACCATAGACTTACGATTGATATCGATCGTAGGATTAATCCATCTTTTGTGTTACACGACAAGGCCTTTTAGCCCCCATCTTTCCCGTTCTTGATTTCGCTTTATTATTTGACTCAAGAAGTTAACTCTTGCCTGCCAAACTTCGACTATAGTCACAATTATACTTATTAATATACAATCGTAATAATTCAGTGTTCGTCTGTAATGGATGGGCTAAAGATCTGAAACATGACTGATAATTGGTAGGACGGTCTGCAACACAATTTCTTGCTTGTGTCATACTGAAGCAAATATTGTTATAGCTATTTTTTAATAATTAAAAGAGAGAAAGTCATTCTTTAATGCTTAAAATAATGTGGTGTGCAAAGAGTTAATTGATTGAATGTCTCATTAACGCAGTTCATGTCGTGGCAAAAGCTTTTCACGTTATATTGCGACATGAAGTATTAACAATGTAGCGGTGACATTTACATCGGCACTCGAACATTTACCGTATAATTGGAATGAAATATTCAGCTAATTATGTAATCTTAAATTGCCGTTCAATTTTCAACAAACGTCATTACTTAAATGATTTTAAAACTAAAAAATTAGTTAACCCATGTAATCAGTAATAGGTTCGAAAAAACACGATACATATCCATCGTAAACCAATATTTCAGAGCAGAAAAGAAAATCCTCACCCTCCCCCCCATCTCTCCATATTTTGATCTCTCTATATATATAATTCTTCATCTTCCTGAATCTCACTTTCCTTTCCGCATTAATTCGGCTTTCATTTTCTCATAACGCATCGTTGCAGGTTATACAAATATGATATCGGATTGACTGTTTGTTTGTTACAAAGATGTCCACTCAACCTTTGTTTATGTATAGATGCATTTTATATGTTTACACAATCATCATAACAAATTTGCTTCTGGAAAAAAATAAAATGATGGAATGCATGGAATTAAAGAAAGAACGGATGAAATAAGAACAACCCCCCCCCCAAAAAAAAAAAAAAAAAAAAAAAAAAATTGGCGTGAATATTCAAAATTGAATGACAGGCGCCGTTTAAACCAACCAAACAACAACAACAGCATAACAAAAAACTTTTTTATAAGAAACTATTGTTGTGGCTGTGGTTGAATTATTGTAAATGCTGTCTCTATTAATTTTAGTGAAGATATGTTGCAAGGTTCTGGAATCATCCAAATGATCATATCAACACGCAGAAATGTGTGAATGGGACTACATACAAAGTTCGGCAAAACTATTTAATTTTTGTTCTCTCTTTTTTAGAAGGTCATTATATAGCTACGAGTGTATTTACAGAACAATCCTTAACATTGTACCTCTAATATAATATTCTTCTTAATATTTGACACCTCACAGTTTGTTATTCTATCCAAAAAAACTTTCCTATTAAGTAATAAGCATTTGAATACCAAACGAACGTCGTGACGAAAAAATCAAAGCATTATAAACCAAGACGCCCACTTTCCTTTGATTAGCATGATTAGTGGTCATGCATTCAAACCTCAGATATCTATCAGATCCCAAATATCGAATTTCAATATTTGATTAATTGTGTAAGGATTGGTTGCCTAGAACCCACATTATCAGCAGGTAACTGTCGAGCTAAACAATGCTAAATACATTTTTAGTACTTTTTGAGCTGTAAGTTCTGAATAACTATGACAAAACATAATTTTTTATAAAGCATTCAACGTAGATATTTAAACTTTTTTGAAGAGTATGGTTTAAGTTAGGAGCTTACATATTTTGTTCGCTTGCATGTATGTTCACATTCTATCAAGGTTTTTGGCTTCCGTTAATTATCGTGTCTATCTATTTATAGTACAAAATGCATTATTCTGAACTAATTATGGAATTAAAATGCATAAAACATGAATTACAGGTATAAACTGGCATCCAAAAATATACTCACAGGTTTTTGAATAAAGAAGCATGAAGGTCGTCTTGAATTACGTCATAAGCGATAACAGGTCTGTGCAATGGCCTTAACTAGCGCATATATGCGATCAATCATCGGCTCACTGAACCGTGACAAATTAATATCGAAGAGCCACACACGCCTGGAATGAGACTAATTGTTGTGGCGCTGATTGAAGAGATTCATTCCTAAAGGGATTACAATCCTTTTGTGAAAATTGAATTATTGATAATCAGACCATTAATGTAGGTAGGCTACGTTTCTTTGAACGAATTTTCTCACTCAATTTAAAGCAACCATTAGAAAATGCCCTTTTTAATATTATTTTTCCATAGAGGCATGTAGAAAAAACTCGAAAACAAATGCGTTTTTTCTCAGAAGCAAAAACGATGGGATGTAAGTATCCTTTTGGAACAGGCTCTTCACTTTGTCCACTGCCACAGAGGTAAATCACACTGAAAGACACATACATCAGACCAACAACAGTGGGGTGTAACACAAGACTTACGATTGATAAAAAGTTACGATTGATTTTTTGTCGTAGCCTCAATCATGTCAGGATGCTCCAAAATTGGATGATCCATTA
>CALNVZ010000641.1:5600803-5611439 GCA_940671915.1 Paracentrotus lividus | reverse complement strand
AACCGATACCATATCCATCGTAAAAACCATATTTCAGAGCAGAAAGAAAAAACCTCACCCTCCCCCGCATCTTCTCCATATTTTGCTCTCTTCTATATAAAAATCCTTCATCATTCCTGAATCTCACTTTCCTTTTCCGCGGCATTAATTCGGCTTTCAATTTTCTCATTAAACGCCATCGTTGCAGTTATAACAAATATGAATATCGGATTGACTGTTTTTGTTACAAGATGTCCACTGCACTTTGGTGTTATGTAATGAATGCCAATTTTAATATGTTACACAATCTCATACAAATTTTGCTCTGAAAAAAATAAAATGATGGAATGCTGAAAATTTAAAGAAGAAACGGATTGAAAATAGGAACAACCGCCCCCCAAAAAAAAAAAAAATAAAAATAAAAAAAATTGCGTGGAATATTTCCCAAATTGAATGACAGGCGCCCCGTTGTAACACCAAACAACAACAAACAGCATAACAAAAACTATTTTTTATAGGAATAAACTATTGTTTGTGGCGTGTGGTTGAATTATCAGGTGTAAATGGCTCGGTCTCTATTAATTGTTAGTGAAGATATGTGCAAGGTTCTTGGAACAAAATGCAATCCAATGAATCATATCAACATCGCAGAAAATTGTGTGAATGGACTACCCATACAAATGTTCGCAAAAATACTATAATTTTGTTTCTCTTTTTAGAAGGGTCCATTATATGCATTACCGAGTGTATTTACAGAACAATCCCCTTAAATTGTACTCTTTAATATAATATTCCCTTCTTTAATAATTTGACACCTCACAGTTTTGTTATTTCTATCCAAAAAACTTTTCCCTTAAGTAATAAGCATTTGGAAATACCAAACGAACGTCGTGACGGAAATCAAGCATTATAACCAAGACGCCACTTTCCCTTTGATTAGCATGAATTTATGGTCATGCCATTCAAAACCCTCAAGTAATCTTAATCAGGAAATCGCCCCAATATCGAATTTCATTATTTTGATTTAATTAGGTAAGGAGTTGGTTGGCCTGAACCCACCATTATCAGCAGGTAACTAGTTCGAGTCCCTAAAACATATGGCTAAATACATTTTTTAGTACTTTTTGATAACTGTAAAAGGTACTGAAATAACTAATAGAACAAAAACATAATTTTTTATTAAAACATTCAACGTAGAATATTTAAACTTTTGAAAGTATGGGTTCAAGGTCCATAAGAAAAGCTTTTTCATATTTTGTTTCCCTTGGCATTGTATGGTTTACTTTCTATCGGTTTTGGCTTCCGTTATTTATGCGTGGGTTTCTAACTATTTTATAGTATACAATAAGCATTATCTGAACCTAATAAATTGAATATTAAAATGTAACAAAAAAATGAAATACAGGTTAATAAACTGCATGCCCAAAAATATACTACACATTTTTTTTGAATAAGAGCTGATGGTCGTCTTGAATTACGTCATAAGCGAATAACCAGGTCCATGTGCAATGCTTTAACTAGCCGCTATATTATTGAGTCCAATTATCGGCTCGCACTGAACCGGTGTTATTCTATAATTAATTATCGGAAGAGCTCACATCACGTCCTCTGTAATGTAGACTAAGGGCGCTGAATTTTGAAAGAGATTCCCATTCCTTACAGGGAATAAACATCCACTTTTGTGGAAAATTGAATTATTGATCATCAGACCTATTATCGTAGGTAGGTAGTTTTCCTTTGAAACGAACTTTTTCCCTCAATTTAAAGCAAACCATTGAAATGCCCTTTTTTAATATATTTTTCCCATAGAGGCATGTAAAGAAAACATCAAAACAAATGCGTTTTTCTCAGAAGCAACATAAGATGGATGTAGTACCTTTCTTGGAACAGGCCTCTTCATTTGTCACTGCGACAGAGGTAAGTCACACTGAAAGACACATCATCAGACACAACCACAAAAGTGGGGTTGCGTTTAACACACAAAGGACCTTCGATTGAATAAAAAAGTTCGATGATGTTTTTGGTCCGGTAGCCTCATCAAATGGTCAGGATGCTGCCAAATTGGATGACTTTAAATCCAACCCCTCAGCCGCTAACCACTTATTCTTAATCATATGCCCTAAATCCTAAATCGCAATGAAACTGTTACCTGGTTTTCAAATAAGGTTTACCAGAAAATCAATGGCGTAAACTTTATATCAATCGTAAAGTCCCTTTGTGTTACACCTCAAACTGAATCGGAATACAAATAATACATTTGGCCGCGACGTTAAATGTGGCAATCTAAGCGTGACATGAGACGGGTTGCGAACTAGTTTTGCCGATGCAAGGTGCCTCTAGAGGTGCAATATAAGACGGTTTGCAGATTACGTCAAACGCGAAATGTTTCCTCCGAGTTGTCCCGCCCGAACGTCCTCCTCGGTTTGGCATTCAAGTTATTGAGGTTGGACTGGTGAGGTTTATGCACTTATAATATTCGATGGGTGGGTAATATAGCCTAACTAGTTTTACTGCCGTTTATTGATCAGTACATGATTTTGCATCTTATATTATTCATTGCATTATCTTTTATCATTGTTTGTATAATATTGGCAGTCTGAAGCGTTCTTCTCTTTTTATAGAATAATCCAAGATGAGGTTTCCTCGTATAAAGCTTAAAGGTGAATTTCCCTCACAGAAATTAAAGCTTTCAGTGATGGAGACGAACCTCCAAAACATATTGAAGAAAGTTCAAGAAAATCAGGCAATAGATAAGAGAGATATTAATTCTTTTAAGATTTTTTTGAAGATCACTTTATGATATGGGAGAATCCTCCAATTGGGCACGCGGACCATGATGTGTGTGATGTAGAAGCCAGGGAAGATCTTCCATAATCTATGTGTACACATTGGTAACTAAAATCCGATCCTTTTTTCCTTGCATTCTAAAAAGGAGAAATAAAGAATCTTTTGTATGGGATCTTGTAAATATATGAAAGTTATAATCTAACATGTAAAGAAAAAGCTTGTTCTGATCATTAAGAATGAAAAATAAAAGAGACATTGTGGAATAGTTTATTGTGCCCCACACGCATATGGGGGGGATTCTCCTTTGCTGAACATCACAAACGGCGAACCGAATTGTTAATGGGGTAGATTTCCTTATGTCAATTAGAGATCTCAAAATCAAATCTCCATAACTTTTTCTATCAGTTTTTCCAGCCTTTTCACCAATCTTCACTAATGCTGCTTATGATTTTTCCTGCAATATCCACAGTAAGCCAACTATTACAAAGGGCAATTTCCCCTTTAATAATCAAATTTAATCAAGAAATTAATCTTTTTCTTCGCTATTCTTTTCCCTCTTTTTTATCTTTAATTATTTTTGTTGTGGATTAAGTGGATTGTTTGATATGAAATTAAATAAATTATAGACCATATTAAAAAATGAAAGCAATACAAAACTAATCAGGCAGCCAACTAATCAGGTTACTTTATGTCTGGCCAAAAAGCTTTCCTTTAAAAAAAAATAGAGAAAGCATCATTTAAAGAAAATTGGCGTTTTCACATAACAACAAATTTAAAATTGATCATCGGACGAGTGGGCTTTATTAAATATAGATTAGGCATTCCCAAGCATACTGGCTGCTACCAAGCAATGACTTATGAAGCTATTAACTGAAAAATTCGATTGTGTTTTTCACCTATTCATGTGTTTGTTTCAATTGTTTCTCTTTTCGCATGACAACAATTAAGAAATGTTCCATAAGGAATGTTTTTTGGCGTCAGTGTTATCAGAAGGTCACAACATTATCCATCCATGTAATGTCAACGGAGACAATTGGTTGTGGACTTAAGTATACCGAAAGGGGGCGAGATTTTTCACTCTAAGCCAACGAGTGGAAAGGGCTTTTCATCGAAATCGAGTGGCAAAGCACTGCTGTTTAGATTTGTTTAGGTTTGAGTTGCGAAACATTCAAACCAACTCTTTTTCCTAAATTGGGGGAAGGGGGTGTTCCTATTTTGTTAGAGTGGGATTTTTACATCCATGGGTGCTCTTCTCGAATCTGGGAGCACGAATTCAAGTTTCCGGGAAATCGGATGAATTGGTTGAATGTTATAATCACAATTTTTCATCACAACGTTTTCAACAACAAAAAAGCGCAAGATGGGTATACTGCATCTTTGTTTATGCAGCTTTATATTTTTTGGTTGTTGTTTTTATTGCACAGCAAAGGTTTCTAAAATTGTATTTTTAATAGAATTTACTCCGAGTTTTAGGGTGGAAACAAGTACCAATAAGACAATGATACCGAAAACAAATTTAAGACGAATACTATTATCCACGTATATCAAGTAATTTTTTAGAGCTTTTATTAAAAGAGGCCGGCGCTGGGGAGGAGGAGAAAGTAAGATTAGTATTTACGAAAAATAACATGATATTAGAAAATAAGAAATTACTAATATCCCTTTAGAGCAATCCATGATGAATTTCTAACAGGGGTGTTCATGGGCCTACGTGGGTTAACGTTGCATGGTATAACAGGTAAAGACAGGACAAATTGGATAATAAATATCATGAGGGGATTTTCCTGGATATCGTTAGTGGAACTTTAGTTATGATTGATATAATGCAAGATATCTTGTTCTAATGTTGGAAGAACCAGCGACAATTAATATTTAAAGTGAGCAAAGCAAAATTGAGATATTTGAGTAGACAAAATCCGTTATTGTCATAACTGTTAATCATGATTTAGCGCGCCCTTACCTTGCATTTTATAGGGGCCTGCAAATTTTGGTATAAGGGATTATGGATTATTTGTCCACAATCATACGGAAATTAAGGTATACAATTTTTGGCAAATTATGAAGCGCACGCTCTTAAATTATAATAATAATAATAATAATAGATTTTTTAATGAAAGGGAAACAAGCACCTTTTCCATTCCTGGGAGCAGTTGAGAACCAGACCAAATTTTTTACAAAGAGAACGACAAAAAGAAAAAAAAACCTAATGAAAAGCTCTGAAACTATTTAAAAACAATTTATTTTTTATAATTTTATTTTTCTCCAAATACTGGTTCAAGATGTTTTCGGTTTATACTTTCCAACAGATATGCCGTAGTCGCGGATTTAATGATTGCCAATAACAATGTTGGTCTAAAATATCCAGATCGCTTGGAACATTCCAGCTAGGCACAATGCCGATCAAAAAAATATGTCCGCCTCCTGACCGCCGCTCTCACTGAGCACCCAATCAAACACGTGGGTCGAGAGCACAGAAATAGAGAAAATTTCTCTATTTCTGTGGTCGAGAGTGGCAAATGTTTGTTAAATGGTCGGATTGGAACCTTTACAGTCATGCGACCCACTATACACTGTCAATTGGATGTACATGGGTATGATGAAGTCGGCGCAACAACGTCAGCAAGTGGGCGATTGGTTATGACACCGAGCATGGCCGAGTGTGTTTGCGAAAGCATTTGAAAACAAAAAACACCGCGCGGGCTTTCAGAAGTAAGAAATGTTCTTCTAATTGTTTCTAACATCGATACAGAGTCAATTTATCAAATTCGTGTTGGGTGAATTTAGGTCGATTCTCTACCAAAATGAAACTCAGACGAGCCACTCAACGACCGCTTCAAGAGGGGGCCCGTTCTTCAGGAGAGGCTCTTATACGGCAGAGCAGCGCTGCATCAAGGACCACTTCTGAGGCGCGCGCAGTCCCGCCCTGGTTTGTCTTGCGTTTCGCCTGCATCTACACAACCACTCCATGAGCCCACTTGAGGCATTGTAACAAGCAGGATGGAGCGGCCTGGGTGAGAGACATGCAATTACCGGCTGAGAACAAAATACAGAGACGGAAGGAGAAGAGTAAATGAGAAGATCAGGCTTCCAAAAGCGATTTATTTCACGATCTTGCGCATTTTTTCCTTCTTTTTAATGGCACTTGGCAGAGTCTTTAAGAACGGCGTTGTGTGTGTGTACCTCTTACAGTGTGGCTCAAGAACCTAAATTGGGGTGCGGCAATTTATTCCCAGGATATGACATGTTTGTTGAAATCAAGGACAAAAATATGTTTTGATACTTTTTTTGACACAGTCGTATGAATGTGTTGGCATTAAGTACTTAAGTATGTTAACCCGACCTAACCTTGAAACGATTTAAGCTACATTACAAATGTTCACCGATAAAATTAGTTACAAATGCCCGAAAATAAAGAAAGATGGCTATTGAGGTTCAACATTATAACCGTCCGCATCTGCCTAAAAAATAACACCATTGTTTAAAATAAATTATTAAAAAATATCAAAAGCTGGATGACACAGTCATGTAAGATACATTGAACATGTTTACAAATTTTAACGAACCTATTGAATCTCGTTTACTATATAGCTCCAAAATTCCAATTTGTGATTCCACTTAATGTGTTATCAGTTTACACTAGCAATTGTCACATAAAACATATTTCTCATTTCCATGATTACTACCGACCATTGTAATTTCCGTTATACTGCCAAGTTTTTTTTTTTTTTTTTTTTTTTTTTTTTTTTTTTTCCATCACAAATGAAAGCTTATCGAGAGAGGGGCGCTCACTCAATCAAGAGAGGGATTTCATTGAGTGTCGCTCGAGCTTCTGAAAGAAAGAAAGAAAAAATATATTCTCACGGATAAGATAAATACATGATGTGTTTACATGGGGGTCGATGTGTTGAACAGGGAGGGGAAATGGTCCTTAAGGGGAAAATTTCCAACACATGATAATTATTAGCTTTTTTCTATTTTTTTTTTTTTTTTTTTTGAGAGAGAGAGGGGGGGGGTTCGCATGGTTGCCCCCCTTTTTCCCGACTGACAAAAATGGTGGGGAGCGTTTTGATATGCTATTTGCTAATCTTCCGAGAGAAATTAAAATGAACCAGCCCCCCCCCCCCCCCAGCCTTCCGATCCAATCGATGCCCATGATAAACCATACCACATACCTAGCATAGTTGCATTTAGAATATGCAATTGCAATATAAAATAGAATATGGGACATTTTAATGAAGACGAATCGCAACAACGAGAGTATGATTATTTTTGGATCCTTAATTCTATACGCACAGTCTGTAACAAAATAAATTTTTCCCCGTGGTCTATAGTTCGTTTTTACATTTATTCAGGAGAAAATTCCAGAGTACACCTATGTAGCTCCTCTGGACCAGCCGCTTTTTTGGACTTAGAACAGTGCGGATACAGGATTGTTAAAATAGGGTCGCCAGGGCTGATTAGGGGGCGAGGCCAAAATTTTCGATTTTTCATCTGCACAGTCAAATGAGTGGTTTTTATAAAAGGACACGTGCCCTGCGCTCCCGCCTAGATCTGCCACTGAAGAAGCAAATGATGAAAAAACAAAGTCAGGAAGGATAGCGATGACATACAGGATAACAGAAGTTTGAAAAAGAAAGATAAACACGAATTAGGTCAAGGAATTCGAAAGGTTTCAACATTTTGGGTTCAAGACTAATACAATCAATGTAAAGGTGGAAGGAATGGGAAACATTGTTTTCAGTAGTAACGTTATAGTTGATTCCAATATTAAAAGAGATGCGTAGCTAATAAAATGATATAAATGTGTGAAAGGGTTGAAACTGCGCTAACGGATACTGACATAATAGGATATTTGACATGTTTGAAGGGTTAGGGTAATGGCAATAAGAAAGAAAATTATATCTATATCTATTCCTAAGCCATTTTTTGTGAGTTAATAAAAAGGAGTACCCATGAACCCGTATCCTCTTCTATCGACAATGGCAAAATAAACGGCAAATAAACAAACTAAGTGGATATAACTATTTGCAATTTCAAAATACCTTTCATTTTGTTTTATCTATTTCGCTTTTTTGTCTTTTGTTTTCGACATACGCAACGATTGCAAGAACAAAAAAAATTGATTACGCTTGAAGCATTAAATAAGAACATTTAACTCTGCCAGTCAACAGTAGCGAAAAATGATTTATGAGGTATGATACCCTGTTTTTATCACATTTGAACTTATACGATTGCAAAAATATAATTATAACAATATAAAACTTGATATGCTTGAAGCATAAATAAGAACATTTAACTCTGCCAGTCAACAGCAGTGAGAAAATCATGATTATATGAGGTATGATGCCTTTTTTATCACATTTGAACTTATACGATTGCAAATATATTATTACAAATTGACACATATTATTTGGAACTACTTCTGTTGATATGCAACACCTATACAACATCAAATGTGATTATCCAGACACCTGATACGTTGGATAGCAGGCCTGTTGGCTACCAAGCGGAGAGGCGGCGGGGAGAGGAGGAGGTAGGGAGTGGGCCATGTCCGAACGCATCAGGTGGGTACAAGGGGGGGGGAGCAAAGGAGGGATGGGGTCCTTATCCTATATCCGTGCATATCAGTATTTGTCAACCTTATTAGACTGGGTTCTTAAAAGTCCCCCCCCCTCGATATTTTTCGCGATAATTCCGCACATAAAAAGTTTTGCGCCGCCGGGTTACGCACGGCTTCTGAAATTACACAACATTATGTTTACATAAATGGAAAAATTTGAGCGGAGCCGCATCAGAACAATTTTGATTACGGTTCATGTTTACGTTTCATTATCGAGTAGTTTCAAAAAGGTAGTAGGACGCACGCCAGTTGCAGCCCCCCCCCCCTTACTTCCAACCCCGTAAATCCTACAATGCACTCGTTTATGTAAGACCCTTGACCTCATTATCTGTGTTTCTTTGCAATTAATACCTCTTGAATTTCATTCCCATACCAACGTATTACACTATACTAATGCGGCGGTCACAACTCGTCGTAGGCTACGGGGCACGTGCAATCAACGTAGCCTACGTTGCATGCACAATGCACGCACAGGTAGTGGGTTAATTTCTGCGATCCCTGCGTTTCTGTAGTAAGGGTATTGGAAAAACTTCCTGCACGTCGTACAGGCAACGTGCCTGCATGGTACTTAAGCTGCACGAATTTTCTACGAAATCCATCGTAGGGAGTTGCACGTCGAAGGTACGGCAAGTTGTGACCGCCGCATTAGAACCAAATCATTCCCATCTGTGTCTTTTTGTGTTACCTTGAACCGAGCAAGAAAAAAATATACACATAAAAAACGGAATTGAACTTTGAAGTAAAGATGTGACCGTCACCTGTTGGGTAGAACAGCTGAATCAATCAAGCTCCCATAAAATGTTCAATTTAATCAGGGAAATGTTAGTAAGATTCTCTGCTTTGGCCGTTGTTTTCAAGTACATAGAGATCAAGGGCGACTTTACGAATCGAAGATTAGACCCATTTTAGCAAGCACTGCGGGGGTTAGCAATTTAATGTTCTTTTATTCCATTTCTTCCCTATTTGTCTTCTTTTATTTGGTTATTGTTACCCAGCACATGCATTAAGTACAGCGCGATGGTTTTGTTGAGTATTATGCCTGTATTTCCACTCTTAGCCCTTTATTATGTCTTCCTCTGGCACGGACAATGACGACTAAGGACCCCCCCCCCCCGTAAATCTGGGGATTATCGTACTATAATTTTTGTCAAACCAGGAAGTGTCTTTGGAAATTTCTGTACTATGTGTAGATATCGTAATTACAGTTCATTATAATTCGATTTTTATTGATTTTTTCAGTTTTATCATTGCATAGGCCTATATCCTGAGTTTTTTAGTTAAAACAAACCATCGTGGCGAGGGAGGTATTCTAGTTATTTTTTTTAATATGTTTAATTGGTGTCAGAAATTTGACTAATACATTGCCAAGACGAACACGATAGACGACAACGAAACGGTCTAATTTGCATATCATTTTCATAACTTTCATATTTCAAGAATATCAATAATTTACTTATTGGGCATAGCGAACTTTCATTTGTTTATACATAAAATGTACAATCTTTTTTCAAGGTTACGTCAATTCCCGCAACAACTGACCCGATTTAAAAGAGAAATCACTGTCAACGTCAATATCAAATCAGTATTGGGATATCAAGAGGTCAAAGGTTAAAGTACCTACTCCAACGCAATGCAGTCAGTACTCCATGGCATGTAAATCAATTGTGTTCAATTGACCTCTGCACTACATGTATACATGCGACGTTTTCAATTTAGGAAGCGTAATTCGATTTTGAAGCAGGATAATTTCTATACAAAGGAGAAATTATACCAACGGATTGGCTCTAACCTGGTTTAAATTAACCGTATCATCATTAGAGCATGTCGAACTCATAACAGAATATGACAACCTATATTTGGGATAGTTTATGTATTTGGCAACCAAAAAGCGCTTAATACTTTTTTTTTTTTTTTTTTTTTTTTTTTTTTTTTTTTTTTTTTTTTTTTTTTTTTTTTTAATCTAAGAATAAAGAATTCAACATTTTTTTTTTACTAGATTTCGAATAGAGACTTCTTTGAAAAGGAGATATTAAAATGTGCATTTTCTTTTGAATGCTAAAGGGTCGCACTTTTATTCAAAGACGGATACCAACCTGAACAAAGGTCTGATATCAATAACTCAATTTTCATCAAACGTGGATTTACTGCCTTTTGATCGCAAGCTCTTCATACAGTGAGGACCCCACGCTCTTTTGTCTCCCTTCTTTTGTTGTATTTTATTATCTATCTCTCTCTCTCTCTCTCTCTCTC
>CALNVZ010000641.1:5529944-5592273 GCA_940671915.1 Paracentrotus lividus | reverse complement strand
TAACCATAATCAATTTAGTTGTAAGATTTATTTTATGTTTCCAGTTGTATGATTGTAAGAGAAAGTTTAGGAGTAACTGACACAAAAAAAAGACACTCTAAGACAACGGTTACATATAATATCCTGTCACCGGGAATGGTAATAAATCTAATTTCCAATGTACCAACGAAAGACAGAAGGACGATATCAATTTTACACGCATGTTTGATCTGTAAGCACATAAACACATAACGGCGCAGTTTATAGTTTGGATATTTTGAGGGGCAACATACGACCTTAAAATAGCAGACAATATACTACTAAATGTACCGCTTATTAATGTACGCCTATTAATACAACTTTTGATTATTTAACACGGGTCCTTGCATAAAATGTTTCTTTCAAGTGGAGACACACAATCACGTATTTTGAAGTATACCAGGCACATTTTCTTTTAACACTGTCTTGTGTTTCGTCATTTTCTTTTCTTCTTCTTCCTTCTTTTTATCTTCCCTTAAAATTATAATGATCATGTCTGGTTTTCACCGTTTATGTTAGATTGATTTCTTCGCTCCGCCTTCAGTATCGTAATCACGATATTTTAGGTTATCACCATCATCATCATCATCATCATCATCATCATCACCATCATTGTTAGCATCACCATAGTCTTCATCATTCTCATCCTCAATAACAACAACAACGTTGCTTTCCTAATTATTAATTATAAATATAAGGGCATGGGTATTTTTATTTTTTTATTTATTTTTTTTTTTATTTTATTTTATTATTTATTTATTTTATTTTATTTTTTTATTTATTTTTTTTTGTTTATTTATTTTATTTTATTTTTTATTTATTTATTTTTTTTTTTGCAATGCAGCACAAAATCATCCTTCAAATTGACTTCTCACCATGCAATAAATAACATTTGACCATAAACATGATAAAAGCACCGGGAATGGTAATAAATCTAATTTCCAATGTACCAGCGAAAGACAGAAGGACGATATCAATTTTACACGCATGTTTGATCTGTAAGCACATAAATAGATAACGGCGCAGTTTATAGTTTGGATATTTTGAGGGGCAACATACGACCTTAAAATAGTAGACAATATACTACTAAATGTACCGCTTATTAATGTACGCCTATTAATACAACTTTTGATTATTTAACACGGCCGTCCTCTGCATTTTAAAATGTTTCTTTCAAGTGGAGACACACAATCACGTATTTTGAAGTATACCAGGCACATTTTCTTTTAACACAGTCTTGTGTTTCGTCATTTCTTTTCTTTCTTCTTTCCTTCTTTTTATCTTCCCTTAAAATTATTAATGATCATGTCTGGTTTTCACCGTTTATGTTAGATTGATTTCTTCGCTCCGCCTTCAGTATCGTAATCACGATATTTTAGGTTCATTCACCCATCATCCATCATCATCATCATCATATCATATCATCATCATCATCACCATCATTGTTAGCCATCACCATAGTCTTCATCATTCTTCATCCTCAATAACAACAACAACGTTGCTTTCCTAATTATTAATTATAAATATGTAATGGCACCGTCACGTCGACACAGTGAGAGGGACTAATCGCGATTGAAGTTTGAAATCGATTTTAATTTGATGATTATTGATCTCTGATCATTGCCTGAATGATATATAACCCGACTGTTACAAGAGTAAATAGAAGTGGAGATATTAGTCCTCTGCAACGCGAGGAGACATTGTGCTTCTTGGAAATCAAAATCAAGAGAAGAAACGATCTTCGAAGTTTGACTTCTCGTTTGACTCCGGCCAGAAAAAATAATAGACCATTTGTGTCACGCTCTACTCACCGAAATCCTGATGCCCTTAGCACACTTTGTTACAAAGGGTGGAAACGATTGACAATGAGGAGGCTGCATTCAGGTATACAGAGAACAATACTTCGTCCTGTCACGCATTGCAATCGAGGCCAAACGCCCCCACCCCCCCCCCCCCCCCCCGCAAGCGATGTTGTCTAAATAACATTCAATCTTCTCAAAAAAAGAAACTAAATTTGGTTACTTGTTTTATATCTTCGTCAAATAAATAAAAACGTCATGCATTCTTTCTAATTGTTTAAGAAAAAGTCCGCTCTTTTAAGAAAAAGACGTTTACCAATCCTGGCACTAAATTAGTTAGAAACAAAACTATTTTAAAACCTTTTGGGGGTTTTATTCCGATGTTTGCGTGCGTTCTTTGAATGCAATCGCGATATACTCTTACTCATTATAAAGCGAGTCATTTTGATCTGAACTCTGTTGAAATTTCGAACATATAATAATGGTCTATAGACTAAATACTCTGTACAGGGTTTATGCATTTCCTCTGTTTTAATTCTTTGAATAAGATATATGATAGAGAAGCCTCAAAAATGTTTTTAAGAAAATATTTGCGCCTCACGAATGTATTTAGAATTTCTCTGATCACGTTTTAATGATGTGGCTAGGTTAGCTTAAGACAAATGAAAATAAAAAACGTAAATGATTTGCTCGCATCTCGTCTTTTATTGATCAAACCTGTTACCAGTAATAAGAAGATATTAATAATTTTTAGAAATGATTATTTAAGAGTTAAATCGTATTTTTGTTTTCGTCGTGTTTAGTAAAACGCTACTTTTTCTTAAACACGTTACTTATTTAAAATAACTGCAGAAGACTTTAACCTAAATACTTGTATCAGGACAGTATTATCACGTCACCTCTTTTAGTATGCCTCTAATGTTTCCCTGATGGACACCAAATTTGTTAACTAGGCGAGTTTAATTTCCCATCAGCGACAACAGATATCGCCGGCCCTTAACAATAAAATGCCTTGAAATTAACATTCATTTTGGATCCAGATAGCTTAAGTCAAGCAATAAGTAGCTTTTCCCAAAATAACCCCAAACCCCCCCCCCCCCTCTCCCCACCCGCATTGTTAGATTTGACATTCGTTTGCGTGCTCCGCTATCCCGGGATGAAACAGCTTATTTCATAGCAGGTTGTGGCATCGCCACAAAACCAAAATTTCTTGAGTGCAGCTTAAAGAGAGTTTAGTTCGCTATTCGCTCACAAAAACGAAACAAAATCCATGTTCGAAATCACACATCACGATGGACAAGCCTATACGTTTGCTACGCGGCGGACTAAACAGGATTGAGGGGAAAATGCAGCGTAGGACGTTCGCTTGTATGCCTCCGAAAAAAAATTCATGACCGCAAAAACACACTTCGCCGAAAACTGCTTTTTACCACTTCCCGTTACCATTTCACTCATGTTATTTAACTGAGCAAAGATTGAAGCATGTAGAACCAGAACAACAACAAAAAAAAATTCCTCAAAAATGGTTGACTTTTTATTAGTTTGTCGATTTTACTCGGATCTTTGATCTGCGACTTCTCTCTCATTTCGACAAGACGTTATCACAATCATACAGCGGCATGGGTATTTTTTATTTTTTTATTTATTTTTTTTTATTTTATTTTTTTATTTATTTATTATTATTTTTTTTTTTTTTATTTATTTATTTATTTTTTTTTGCAATGCAGCACAAAATCATCCTTCAAATTGACTTCTCACCATGCAATAAATAACATTTGACCATAAAATTTAACATGATAAAAGCATCGTTAACTTATTATTATTTACGAGCGTGCTATTCCTTGACCACATTGTTTAGGTAGCTTCAAGGCTACAATGTACAAAAAATAGGAAAATCATCTTTAGTGACATAAGTGACATTTTGAGCTATGTTAATAAAATTTCTAGCGTGCTTGTTGACGTACTATAAATTGAATATCCCCTCTTCTTCCTCCCCGCCCTCCTGCAATTTTTTTTTTTTTTTTTCTTTCTTTTGGTGCTTTTCCCCCTTTTTGTTTGAACCTAAATGCCCCTTTTCTAGCCGACGAGAGAGAGTATTATTTGTCATTCTTCATTTATTCTATAAATATTTTTTTTATTTTTAGACTCGCAATCTAAAACTTTTGCAAATCGTCCACCGAAAGTTGGCGTTATTGCAAATTACATATCACCAACCATAACATTGCGGTATCATAATGCCTTTTCCCTTTTCAATCATGTGAATAAAATGTGTATATTTTGCATTTTACCGGGAATGTGCACAAAAAAAATTACAGCCGTCAAAGGGTTAATATCAATTGATATATTCTTTATTTTCACACTCTGAGTATACATATTCGCTCCTCATTAATATCATAATCTTTATTATCAAACTTGCTCTTACTTTTTCACTGACAACACGATCATTATAATTTCTCTTTTTTGATCATCAATGTTCTCATTCTATCGTCTTGTCTTCTCTTTCCTTTATTTTTTTCCTCTTATTCTATTACGCTACATCAAAACTACCTACCTCTAAAAACTGAAAGCTTGCTATTTAGCACTTCAGAGGATTGAAATCAGTACTTTTTAAAGAGCTTGATTATATATAATACAGTGCGTCCCAGAAAAAGTTATTACCCAACTTGCAGGGTCTCGTATAGAAATCATACAATCATGTGACCTTATTTCATTTTATGTTAAAGAGTAACTCATGCTCTGTTCGATGATACCCAAATTTTATGTCAATGCTTCACGAATGACCTGAGTACTTACCTTTTGAAAAAAACTCCAGTCGAAAGGGCCTTTGTACCAGTTTTTCGGAACTAAATTTTCATTTCACACTAATCCTCATGTTTCTTTGTTTTTAGCCCTGAAAATGATGCAAAGTGGATCGCACAGTTTCAAACAAATGCCTTGCATACTTAAGCCACCACCCATAATGCCGAAATGATAGCTCAGAGACATTCGACCAAAAATGCTATAATCATATTCCATGGTATATTCGTCACGTGAAAATCCTGGCTGCCCTGATCATCACTTCATTCGTTTCGACGCTAAGCCTTCCGACGTCTACTTCACAAAGAGATTACAAGCGTTACTTGGCGAATCGCCTATCTCTGCACTTGAGTCCTCTTTCAATGCCTTGCCGCTATGTTATGAACACTTGGAATGATCTTTCCATTGTTTCCTTCCTTGAATTTCAAGGCCTTAGAAGTCAAGCTAAAACATTGAATTTCATGTGTCGGTCATACCTCATGCAACCAAAATGTGCAGCCTAACAAACAGAAGAACAGTAGAAGGTTTTCTGTAGTCAGCAGATATACCATCGCAACACGCGAGGATGGTGCCCCTGCCACACCGCGAGTGTTAGCCAGTACGAGATCGACTTCGGGCAGGTGTTTTGCGTAATTCGCATTAATTGCCGTCTAATTACATATTAACGAGCTGTCCATTGACATGCCAACAACCTTTGCTGCGATTTATTGACATGAGAGTCGGACAGGTGGGCACGTTGAAAGACAGTTGGCAATTTCAAAATTAGCTAAACCCAAAATAAACCCAAACTTAGTACACAGCACTTTCGAGCGGCATTTTTTATAAAAGTATGATATACTCGCGTCATTCGTGACAGCAACAGACATAAATTTATATCATTGAATAGCAGTATGAGTTACTCTTAACATGAGATTAACCTATATGGTCACATGATTATAAATTTCTTATACGCAGGTCCCTCAAAGCTTGGGCTATACTTTTTCAGGGACGCACTCGTATATGCTGCACTGCACTCAAAGGCTGTTTAACGGCATTCAAGTGCTGTTTTAGCTACGTTCACGTGAGCTGAACTATCAGCAAAAATAAAAAGCGGATCTTTATCAACCGTCACCTGATGGAACGGTCGGATAGCCAATTCATCCAGCTTAGCGATCTTGGATCCGATCGTTAACCTTGGCACATCTGTCTCACCTCGATGCGTGAATTCGAAGACAGGCTATTGCCTTACGTCTACAGATATATCCATCTATTCAATTGACAATCTTCAGTGATATGCTAGACACGACTCTATGCGCCTCTTCATGATTGATACTCTTCTTCTTCAACGTTGCCATAATCTATCTTACTATTCTTTCATAATTTAAGCGCCAAGTTAGGAGATCTCCGCTGATCTTATGGTAACACGGTCAGCGGTACTCTTCCATGCTCTAGGTTAACCCGTTTCGGATTCCCCATACGCGCCACATGAACATTTTTTTTTTTGATACGATTTAGCACTAAAACAGCACTTCAGGTTTCTGAATGGTAGCACTTCAAGTGCAATCTCACTATTACCTGCAGCTCCCATAATTAGCCACTTCAGTTTTTAGAGTGTATTTATTCACTTCGGCGGAGAGTAACCTCGCAGCGACGGTTGCATAAGGGCTACTAGCGGCCAGGACTAACTACTAACTTCTACTACTTCTTACAAGCACTTACGTTCCGAAATGGTTGATCGCGAATTTCTTTTTAAAAATACGTTAATTCAAGACGCCGATTGGCTCCGCTCCATGAGTATTGCAAAATTGAATGAACATAAATTAAATTGAATGAAACAGTAAACGAATTCGAGGTTGCCATGATGCAACGAGTTCAAAAATTGACGGCGGAACAACCTATAGGCGGTCTTCTAGCTAACTACGCTACTACTACTACTCACTACCTACTACTACTACTACTACAACACACTACTCTAACACCACACTACTACTACCATTCTACTACAACTACTACTCCCTACTACTACTACTACTACTACTACTACACCACCACACACTTACTACTACCAACTACTACCACTCTTACTTACTACTACTACTACTACTACTACTATACTACTACTACTACCACCACTACTCTACCACTACTACTATTCCTTCTTCTACTTACTACTCACTACTACTACTACTACTACTACTACTACTACTGCTACTACTACTACTACTGCTACTACTACTACTACTACTACTACTACTACTACTTCTTCTTCTTCTACTATGTGTATCACTACTTCTGTTCTCCTGAGTGTAACGTGTTTTAGATATGTGTTTATTCTTTTGACGTTTGTCATTGTTCACACAGCCTTTAAGGACTTTATTTCATATCACGGATCCGTATACTTTTCTCCAGTTCGCAGTCAACAAACGAATCAAGTTCATCGCCGGAGTTGAAATCACTTATTAAGTCGTTGAAACGGGCACGTAAACATGGTAAAGCTTGTTTTCACTAGCAGCATGAGGCTCTTTTAACGCGCCCTAAGGTTTTGGGAGAAGTGGACTACAGTTTGAACTATACATGAAGAGTGAATTTCCATCGCTATGTACTGTCACATATACAGTTACAATATTTCTATTATTTATACACTATACTGCTGATGTTGCTGCAGTTGATATTACTACACTGCAAAAACGTTGGTGTTAAACTTGCAACAACGAGCTGGCGTTGAATTTGTGGTTTTAATTCCGGTGTTAAATTATTATCAATACTAAATCTCTAACAAAATGTATTGTCAATGCAAAATCTAGAAGAACACTTTGGTGTACTTTGAGCAGAAAAAGAATATATCATTTGATTTAATTATTGTATTTAATTATATATATATTTAAAACACAAATACTACTTTAACTACTGCTTCAACTAATATACTGCTGCTACTACTACTACTACTACTACCATGACTACTATACCGCTGATTCTGTTTCTGTTATACTTTGAAATATACTTCATATTAGAAATAAATACTTTTACTACTTATGATATTATAAAAGATTAAGCGTTCTCTTTCCTTCTCTCTCTCTCTGTCTCTCTCTCTGTATTCTTTCATTATATTCAAGCCAAATTAATCATATAAATTATTCACCACAACTATACCATGACCCACAATATTTTCTGACACAAATAATACGCATGGCAAATCGTCCGATCATTTACATAAGACTCGATTAATATGGAATCCTGACACTTTATCGATTGAATTTCACAAGCAGATGTGGGGGAGTTTACTTAAAGTGTTTGTTTTCAGAAATTCTTGCCAATTCCATTTTACCATGTAAATATGATAATCGTATGTTCGACAAAATATGAAATGGATTATGAATATAGCGTGCTGTTCGTCTACAGCGCATACATGGCATAGTATGAGTTATAACAATTAATAATAATTATCATTAATAATGATTGCTCATTATTAACTATTAAAAAACACATTACTATTATACAATTTTGAAAGTCATTATTGTTCAGCCTCTTCAGAAGTCCACGGCCAGACAAATCGTTCAAATACATATCAATTCTACTCCACGTGAAATGTAAATCTAACGTATGACATTAAATCTTAACATAAAGACGCTTCCATTATTTGAGGAGGGGAAACGGCAACATTACATTCTGCAGTTTAGTGGAAATTACAGTGCATCTGGCAGCGGCGGCAGAAAATTATACGGCTCTACATTATTAATCTCAAACAAAACCCGCGCTTAACGGCGGGGAAGCGACGATATTGACAACCTGCATGCAATTCATTTACTTAGCGTACCAAAAAACTCGCCTTACCGAAAACTTCCCTGTCCGTGAAAATCGGTATTCATCAGTCCGATCCGTTTCGAGGAGGAAATTCGTCATGGACAATGAAATAACATAATTGAACCTTTTATCATAGTTTCGTAGGTAGCATGCTTCAGACCAGATGGGGAAAAGGACCATTTCTGGCAAGCCTATAACCATTGTGGCTAAAGTTTGTATCCAGAAATCTTCTATCTTCACATTTAGATTTGATGTTCCTAACGATTATTGATATAAAATCGCTTGATCTTGTCACATCTATTCTCCAAGACGCCGTCCAGCATGCGGTATGCATGCTGATTATGCGGGAATATATTGACCCATCGCAGTAAAGGCATTCGTTTTGTCGTAATGTTCAAAGTGACAGGACCTTTTTTTCTTTAGCACATCGAAATGAATCTACCATATTTGGAAGCTGATCAAGTTCAAGCTTTTAAAACTGCCTGATCATCAAGGCTTGTAATATAATTTCATTAAGAATGCCGAATCGAGGAAGATGACTACTACAGCGTATGAGCCCTATTTTGACGAGCAAAATTGGCCATATTGCCCTACAGCGAAATCTTGATCCCTTACTAGGATTATCGAATTGACTCAAGTGCACAGGACTTTTTTTCCCTTTTGCAATTAAGTTACTTCCTATCTTTTGAAAACTCAGACTCTTAGCGTACTTATTCAAGTTGATCATTCTTTGACAAAGCGTCAGCTTGCTCGCCCATAACTCAAAGAAAACAAAGTGAAAAAAACTGTGCAACATCTACAAACAAGTCTATGGCCGCGTTCGCTTTGCGTAGAGTGATAGCGCCCTCTTCCCCTTAAGTTTACAACTAGAATTGATATGAATATCATTTAGTTATATATCAATAAAAGTTGCAGTTGTGTTTTACACGAGGTTTATTCGAAACTAAGCTGAATCGAAACTACAATTTATGACATAAGAAAGTAATCATTTATTATTGGACCATTGAGATTCAATTCAAAAGAATAAGCCCGTGATATTTGTTTGAGCCTGGTTGACTTAATGGAGGGGGAGGAGGGGAGGGGGTGGTGTCGACAAACCATACATTGTACTGACAATGGTCAACATAATCAAATGATTAAGGGATGCATTGCCAAGGAGGGAGACGGGAAAAAAAAGTTTTATCTTATTTCATTGGTCGCTAAAATATTTTTCCATCGTACGATATGAATTATAATCATTATCAGTCATTATACATCCATGTATATATATTTATATGCTTATATATGAAATAAAATATGACGTTTCATTAAAGCTTCTTGGTAACCATTTCCATGCTTAATATAGACTTAATTACCATGATTACTGCCTTTACGTATGAAGATTGGATTAACAAACGTGAAATGGAGTTATTACATGTTTTACCACCCTTTGGTAAAGTCTATACATTCAGGAACAATTGTATGTAACCAATTAACATAATCATTTCTTTACGTAATGTTACATTCTAGTTGAAACTTTTTGGGACTGTGTGCATATTCAAAAAAAGGTATGATAACAATGACGCATTGTTTAAAGGCATTATGTTACTTTGTTGGTTGGGAAGGGGCATTTATCTTATTGTTGAAATCTGATTGTTTGTGTTTCGATAATGCTCAGAAGTATAAATGAATAGCCAGGAAAATTATTTTTTTAAAGGTTTTGCAAAATGTGATGTTATCATCAAGACATCAATACTGCCATTTGATACACCTTTGTATAACACTGCAGCCTATATCTTTAAAAATATATATTTTTCGTTAACTTTTATATTTTCCCTTTTTGTGAAGCCTTTGATTATGCTTCTGCCAAAGGGGATTTTCAAAGTTTTGTCTGTTACACAACATATAGTGATACAAAATGACCCAGCAGCACGGATTTTTTCTTAAAGCCTACACAATGTTTTTCAAAATGTCCCTTTAAGTTTTAGCTCTGTGCACCGCAGCTTGACTATGTGAAAATATGAATAGGTTTGTTTTATCAATTTGCGACTGGCTTGCACATTAATTCGTAGACTTTGACATTAATGGTGGCAATGAATAATAGTTTATTTGCGCAGTCGGTTGTCAACCTCATAGGGATAACATTAATACAGTTTTGAAGAGGTGGCAAGTTATTTTTCACACATTTTACAAGTTGGATTTAAGGTATAGATCATAGCGGCATATTCGACAGGTTCTCTTTCAACATCCAGATTGGTCAGATGTTTATATTATATTGGATGCCTCAGAATGGGAAACTAGAAACCAGAAATGTTCCATGAGTTAGGGTCAATATTACCATGATTACACGAATCGAAGATTAGTGCAATATAGGCAGTATAACGAGCTAGATATTCTGGTATCCCTTAAAGGAAAGCCATTATTATTATTATCAATACTTATAAATTGATTTGCCTGGATGATCAGGAACATTCATAGAATTATTCTACTCAGTATTCATAAGGCAAAAAATGTGAAAAGCAGTACTTACATTAGACCGTGTAATATTGCACAGTTAAAAAACCCTATATTGAAAATAACCAAATAATATTATTGAATGGAATTAAAAATGAATTCCAATATATAAATCATTCAATATTTAATTCAATTTCCAACAAAATATAACTCAAGTCTGGTATACAGTTGACATTTATAATAAAATGGCATTATGTTTAACATTACATAACAAAACAACATCAACATCA
The DNA here is from genome assembly GCA_940671915.1 of Paracentrotus lividus. Classification (NCBI taxonomy): domain Eukaryota; kingdom Metazoa; phylum Echinodermata; class Echinoidea; order Camarodonta; family Echinidae; genus Paracentrotus; species Paracentrotus lividus. Next base: position 5,581,157 of record CALNVZ010000641.1, on the reverse strand, counting down.
ATATAAAGTAGATTGGCTATGGCTGAAAAGCTTCGCTAGTTAGAGATTGAATCCCCATGAAGTACAACATCGTAATATCAATAAATTTAAACGGTTATTGCCCGACGTATTTCCAATTGTAAACTACCGTCATACTTCGCCTATTCAATTTGAACGGACTTTCCTTTTGCCCTTGATATAAAATGGATGTTCAGCTTAGAAAATGGCATGACATATCGATATTACCTAGTGATTTTATACAAATACCTTTGGAGATTATTCTGTTTGCCCTCGCAAATGCCCAAGAATTCGAAATAACTATATAGTTCTCTATCATAATCCATCAAATGGTGGATTGCAAACGAGCGAATCTTTTAGGTGAAGGTCGTGACGAGATCTGAAGCTTATGAGGTCAAAGGTTAATGACCTTAACCCTCACCTTGTACTCGTGTAGACTCCTTGAGATATTTACGACTTTGAGAACATTTATTTAAAATGTTATACTATATAGTGGTATCTCACTTGTCATGAGACAGATTTGAAACGGATTCGGGACTGGTTTGGGACGAGTTTGCGACGGTTTTGAAATTAGTCGCGGAGACGTCTCCTGAGTGTCCGCGACGTCTCATGGGTTGCAGGAAAATCCAACATATTTATGTTCATATCTATGAGATTTTTTTTCGTCGCGGTGACGTCTCAAAGACGTCTTTGAGATGTTTCGGAGTCTCTGAGACGTCTCAGAATGTCAAAAGTTTCAGAGAAGCCTCCGCGAAGTGAGATACCACTAACAGGCTGCTCTAGAAGAAAGGGTTAGGCCTCAATGAATTATGATGTAGGCCTCCACTGTTTTGCCTGACGAGGTATATGGAAAAACGATGAAATGCTGCATTTTTCAAATATCTCTTCACGAATTCTTCTTTCAATTAAAAAGAATACTAGAGGGTTTTTTTATGTACACTGTTCGTCATAAAGGTGGAATATTTTTTTCTGGCTCAAGCGACATTATGTTGCTCCGTTATTAATTTCTTGAATGTGTTTGTCACCGCTTTCACTTTCTGGGATCCTGGGTATATCTTGGACGTTCCCTCAACCCTTCCCAGGGATGTTTCTTCAAAAAAGTTTGTCACCCCCAGAAGATGGCCATTTTCGTCGTTTTTTCTTATTCTTGGGGCCCTTTTTTATTCACGCGACCCACCAAGGCCCCCTCAGTCCTACCCCAAGGAAACACGTCTGAGGTGGAGAATTTTTGTTTTCTTTAAATTAAATCTAAATGTATGGTTACAGGCTCGACTCTTTTGGTTAGGGGAGGGGTCAAAATTTATTTTGATTGGGGTTCAACATTCATTTTATTCATTTTTACACCCTGTAAATTTCTATCTTCCCTAAATTGTATTGTAAAATCTCAACCAAACATAAATCAAAATAAAATATTATCATTAATGACTCTTTACAGCCTTGCCATCAAGGCTAAACAAAATTTAAGGGGAAAATTATGATATTTAAGGGTTAAAGTTTCTTTTTCATTTCTTTTGTTTTCAGCATAAAGATGGAATAAAATATTCCGAATTTTCACCAATCTCGTTTTTTTTACTTCAACCCCTCCCCTAGACAAGAGACCTAACCCTGTCCCCAGAAATATAGATTTAACTTAAAGAACAATATAAAACAGTACACCTCAATCGCGTTTCCTGGGGGAAAGGACTGAGGGGACCTGATCGGCGGGGAAAACAAAAAGGGGCCCCAAAATGAGAAAAATTGACAAAGATGAGCATCATAGGGGTTGACAAAACTTTTTTGGAAAAAGGTCCACGTGAAGGGTTGGGAGGATGTCCAAGATATAGCCAGGGTCCCGAAAAGTAAAAGCAGGGACAAACATATTCAAGAAATTAAAGTCAGAGCAAAATCATGTCGCTATAGCGGCAAAAAAAATAATATTCCATCTTTATGACTGACAGTGTAGTATGACAGTACACATGGTACACGTAGTTATAAGGGTTTATTTTGGTACAACCATAGAGTTACTAAGTTACTTAGTAACTCCATGGTACAACAACTAGCCCCTCGCAATACATACTCCTTCCAGTACTGTGTTAGAATATAAAATTCCCCTGTCTAACCAAAACAGAAAAAATGGGGTTAACGACATTCGCTAGCCGTTTTCACCCTTTTTTTGTGTGTTTGTAAGTTCCCTTAGGACAAATACAGCTTAGTGCAGCAGGTCATGCAAGTTCACTCCATGTGTAAGTTAAATGCAGAATCAGTACAGGGAGTATTTTGCTGCACAGTATAATTACTAACACAATGTCGAAATTTACCAAAAGCCGTGACTTTATGGTTGTTTTTTTCCCATGTGATCTGGTACATTTGCATCATTACGCTGATATGATAAAAAAATCAAGTTATTTTTAGGTTTTAAAGAATAAAAAATCAACATGCGTTCGTATCATTTAAACCACAATAAAAAGGTAATTTAAAGAACTAATTGTTTCCTTTATTGTGTAAGTCACCTTGTTCACAAAATAGAAACTACCGAATTATACCAACGACTTCCCAATGAAATAAAAACTAGTGGGAGGGCTTCCCGATTAGCTTCATAATACTGTTATGAACTCAATCGGATTGTTTTCCCATTAAATATGTAATTAAACTCGATTTTGAAGATTAGTTATCTACGATTCATGCTATCCTGTATGTCTCGGGAATCACGGGAAATAAAGCAACAGATGTTGTTCCGAACTATATCACAGTTTGAAGAGAAATATTAATAACAAACAAAATATGATACTTCAATGCATAGGATAACAGGAAAAATCCTTTATTTATAGGGCACTTCTGCTGAATTATACACGGATAGGTGGAAAATCATTCTGCCATCAATTAATAAATGCTTGGAATAAGTCAAAAGGCACGCTGTTGTAATGCTCCGTCAATGCTGTTTTAGGCAAGCATATAATTATGCAGCATAAAGTGCTACTGAACTGTATCCAGTCATGCCAGTGGCAGATCCAGCCTTAGGGCACACAATTGAATGTATGGGCCCATGCCAAAACATTGCAGAGCCGCAGTTTGTCTCAAAACATTGGGTCTGCAAAATCTTTTGAAATTGCGAATCCAGGATCCGTGCCTCGTACCCGACGGTACTTTTTGCAAGTCTGATAGATACAATGACAGAACATGGAGAACATATTCTATTTTTTTTTTTTTTTTTTTTTTTTTTTTTAAAGGTTAATACCGCTGACTCCCGAAGTGTAATCAGTACACTTGTCACTTTGTGTATTGAATACACACGTGTGTTAATCCATAACATAAGTGATAGAGACCTTACCCTTCAAAATCACCCTTCCCCTCTGTTTAAGGGGTTCCCCTAAAATGCCACGCCCCCTTCCGGCCTCACCTACTATTACTCACACTAGCAACAAGCGTCCCCTTCGAAAACCCCCATGCAAACATTGAACTTACGGAGCGTCATTACTTCATTCCAACGAGTGATGGAACTCCCTACTTCCTTCCAACAAACCTTTATCAGATTTACCCCCATTCCAAGGAAGGGTCGCATTTTGTGTTTGTTGTTTCTTGTTGCTCTTTGTTGTTGTTTTTTTTTTTTTCTTCTTCTTCTTCTTCTTTTTTTTATTGCAGTAAAGATTTAGCCACAAAATGATGTTATAATTACAGTCATCTCTTTCTATTTCGGACGTTTACCTCTAAATCAAAGTAAAATATCTATTTTGACTCTGTTTTCCAACAGCTTAGGTTGTATCTTCGGACGGCGTTTTATTATTTGTCATCATTAATATCTTATATTTCATTATTTTGTTTTAACTATGTATACCTCTTTTATACAGTTACAGGTGTCACAGGACAAAACGCTTAACCAAACAAAACATACTTAGAAAGAGAAAAGAAAGATTACCCGATAACAAACAACTTTGCATTGACAATGAAACCATAAAGAATGTAGGCCGAGTTCGAAATAGACAATGTAATGACATCAGAGGAGAATTATCAGCTCATGTGTCTCCCTGACAATTGAAAATAGAATTGTTAGAAAACAATCGTCGATGCATGATGACCAAGCGGACATTTGGCAGGAAATTGAGGATTGTGCTGTTTCTGTATTGGATTAATGATAGTGCAACAACTTTCATTTTAAGACAATCACATCAAGTCAAACACGAAAATAACAATGGTGTATGTGTGATTGTTAGCGGAACGGCTTTGGAAAAAAAAATCATAAATCATGATAACTCCTGATGAAGTGAGAATATGTATCATGGGATCACGAGATGCCTGTGCATACAAAATGAATAAATAAAACACGGCCACGTCATCTCCACGATGTCCACCATACCACCATTACCCAACAACAACATTTATATTATTATATACATAAAATCATTCCTAAAAAAAGAAACACTAAAAGAATTATAATAGAAAAACTCAATAGGACCCTAAATAACAAGGAAGTGATTGTTCAATCTTGGTCCAACATTGCCACATCGATGCATTTGAAGACAAGTCATGTTGGTTCTATAAACAAAAAAATGTAAAGGTATAGATTCAAGTTATTTTACGTTTTAGCTAGTAATTATAATGGTCAAAGTATAGCAAATGGGCTCCAAATTAGTTATCAACATTTTTTTTTTATTCCAATCTCACTTGGACAATCAGGTTTATTCGTCATAGCCCATGCTTGCCAACGGAGACACAAACCTTACAGATCATGCTAACAAAATGCTGGTAGATATGTGTATGAATAAAAAAAAATTGTAAAGCCTGCACAAATCACAAAAGACAAGTTATTTTTAGACAGAGCTATTGATTGGGCAAACAGGGTTTGTAAATAAGCGAAGGGCCTAGGCCTATACTATTGTTCATTGGGGTTTTATGGCGTGAACTATTGGACTTTTAGAAGCCCCATATTCCACGGTTGAGAGATTTAAAGAGCTCAGAATATTGTGAAATGCATTTTAGGGCGCAATAAGTGAAAGATTGGGGATTCTATATGCAACCTGTTGTTTAGGATACAGTAACGACACGGTCCAAACACAAATCAAAATCCATAACGTCAATTATTTTTAGAGCAGTTCTGACAGCTGCAATGTCTCGATTAATATCAACGTTTAATCTGTGCGAGGAAGACTGAGTGTTCAAACTATTTTTGACATTTTTTTGCACTTTTCTCCCCTTCATTTCTGCTTTATAGAGTCCTAGAATCTGCTTCTTTTTTTGTTACAATAATCATGATATCATGTATGATATAGGTCTATAATATTTAGACCCCCCCCCCCCATCTCGGCATTATGCTTCGTATCTGGAGATAATGCATTTTTCTGCTAATACATTTTCATTTGGTGCTCATATTGGAGTGAAGGTGAAGGGTGCTATCTCACTTAGCGGAGACGTCTCCGCGACAGAATAGAAATTTCGTCTCCGCGACGGATAATTAGTATTGGAGACGTCTCGGAGACGTCTCCTGAATTTCGGAGACGGATTTTTTTCATAAATTGTCGTGGAGACGTCTCGGAGACGTCCCTAACATGCCTAATACTATTTATCCGTCGCGGAGACGAAATTTCTATTCTGTCGCGGAGACGTCTCCGCGAAGTGAGATAGCACCCGAACGTGCCTTCATGGGGAGTCCATAAAGATATTGTTTTTGATGATAGTGAGGCCAACATTTGAACTTGCTAATTTTGTCAATCAATACTGATAGTTCTGTCGATTCTAAATCAAATAAAACGATGAATATTATTAACATAAACTACAGAAGATATCAAGAGGGGTATGCTACTACTTGTCTTATTTTTAGATGGTGCAGGAGGCGGAAATGACCACCCTCAGGTCACATCGCGTATGGCACATCCTACGATTCGTAAAATGTTCCTGTTGTGACAACCAAGTTATGTATCATCACAACGGACCTGAGAACTATACAGTCCTACAAAATGCAGAACCTGGACGGTCGGTTCAATTTTTTTCTGTGCTCTAATGTGCGCAATTCGTTTATTACAATAACAAAAAAAAAAAAAATTTTTTTTTTTTTTTTTTTTTTTAAAACAAAATGAACTTTAAAATGGAACGCTTAATTTAACATGAATTATTGTTTGTTTTCACCCAGATATAGGAACGCCCACCCTGGCTCCATTTTTTTTTTCTGGGACGCACTGTATAATAAGCTTTAGCATTATGATCCAATTATCGTCAGGTGTGTAAGTGGATTATAGATTACAGCAAACACATTACTGGTCGCATTCCCAACCTTGTTCTGAAATGACACAATGCTGTTTGATGCAATCGTATTTTGATCATTTGTATTGCAGTTGGCTAAATCCATTACAAAAATTATTTTCATATAATAAATTTTCCTCCGAACTGAGGCATGATCATTTCGTAGCCTAGACAAATAATCCCACAACAGAAACATCTTTTCATGACGTTTAATGTTGAGAAAACGAACGTGATAAACATTTGATCGACCAAATACATTTTTCCGTAGTTGTGGAAATTCCAAAAATTAATGTATGCTTTTTGCCATTCCCATACACAATAATTATTATTAGATCAATGCTTCCATCACTGTTTCAAGTGCAATATGTTGAATGAAAAAAAAAATCGATGCAAGCCCTACATATTCTATGTTCATTTTTTGGGATGAGCTGTTCGAGACATAATTATATTAACATTTCATGCTTGAATATATAAATGTATTTTGCACTGGAAGATTCAATGGAGAAAAAAAGTCGAGGCCCTTTTTTGCTTGATAAAGCACAATAAAATCACTAAATTAAATCTCTGAAAGTATAAAATATACAAAAGTTTATACAGCGTCTCTGTAGACATGACATGCGAAAAGACAAGAATAACAATGAAATTGTGTATTAAGAAAAGAAAAAAGTAGACTGGGGGATAAGAAGAAACAAGAAACGATATAAAGGAATGGCAACGAACAGGAAACGGACAAACCCGGAGAGAAAGCAACAGTTTCAAACAGTTTCTGTAATGAGGCGGTCACAACTCGTCGTAGGCTACGGGGCACGTGCCATCAACGTAGCCTGCGTTGCATGTACAATGCATGCACAGGTCGTTGGTCAATTTCTGCGATTCCTGCGTTTCTGTATTAAGGGTATTGGAAAAACTTCCTGTACGTCGTACATGAAACGTGCCTCCGAGGTACCTGCGCTGCACGATTTTTCTACGAAATCCATCGTAGGGAGTTGCACGTCGAAGGTACGGCGAGTTGTGACCGCCGCATGTGATCACAACTCGTCGTAGGCTACGGGGCACGTACATGCAACGTAGCCTGATTTGCAGGCACGTTGCATGCAGCCGTCGTCAATTTCTGCGATTCCTGCGTTTCTGTAGTAAGGATATTGTAAAAACTTCCTGCACGTCGTACATGCAACGTGCCTGCATGGTACGTGCGCTGCACGAATTTTCTACGATATCCATCGTAGGGAGTTGCACGTCGAAGGTACGGCGAGATGTGACCCCAGCATAATGGGACGACGTAGAAAGAGATTCAATAAACCCTATACAGACCTAACATTAACTAAATTAATATTTGAGATTGATTAAATAAACATTGAGAAGTTGTCTATCACCTCCTCGAGTTAAATTAAGAACATTCTTGAAGTCCATGATACAAAGTTCAAATGCATATTGAGATTAGGTTTCTCCAGATAAAATACAAGTTACATCGTTAAGATTCACACAAGGCAAGACAAAAAGGGGGCAAAGAAATAGGTTATCCCCAATTGCCATAGTTTGAGTCCGTCACTAGTCAGTTTCAAGTTTAGCTGTCAGTGTGTCTGGGGTTTCAATGTGGAATACAAATTTCAATGCACATGATTGAATCAAGTTATTCATGTTCTTAAGCAATAAATGCACAGATAGTATATAATAAACGGATGATTAAAAAATGTTTAGAGTCTAAAAATATGCCGAGAACAAACAATATCCGATCATATTCCAACATTAGTCATGGACTATCAAAACTATTATCGCTACTTGCAGTTTTGAATACAAAAAGATAGAAAGGATTAAAAGAAAGCTCCATGAAATACTATACCAGCAGCTTCATGTTTAAAGGTAGGAAGCTTGGTTAAAAACAATAATGCGTGAATAAAAATGATAATCACCTACATTAATCTTCGCAAAATCAAATCAGTTGTAAATTTAATAATCGAGAATTTGTTCATATATAAGATGGGCATTCCATTTAGTCATAGGCCTGTAATTTGTTTAAGCAAGCGTTAAGTAAAATCGATCGGATTATATTACACAAATTTATGAATCACAAAGTACAGCCCGATAATATTTGTGCAACATTAATATAAGGGTGGTATCTCATTTAGCGGAGACGTCTCCGCGACGGAATCGTTTCCGCGAAGGATAAAAAGTATTAGAGACGTCTCCGATATTGTATTCCGTCGCGGGGACCTCTCGGAGACGTCTCCGCGACAATTTTCAAAAACTGTCTCAAAGCAGTTTCACAGAACCGTCTCAAAGTAGTTTCCGCGACTCATGAACCGTCGCGGAGACGTGTCGGAGATGTCCCGGAGACGTCTCCGCGACAAATTGCAAAACCGTCTCCAAGTAGTTTCAAAACCGTTTCAAAGTAGTACCAAATCCGCTTCAAAGTAGTTTCCGCGAAGTGAGATGTCACCCTAACTTATAACATGTTAGATGTCTGTGTCAACGAAAGACACCAAAGCAGCAGTATACATATCACAATTGTGGGAAATCACCACATGTTTATTATGTCTATTTTGAACTCACAAATGACAAATGACAATAACAACGATTTCATAATCTGCTTATTATGTATTCCCTCTTTTTTCTCAATTTTTTTTCCTTTCTCGTTATGGTTGACATTGACCTTTCACAGACATTCCGCTAGATTACGGTTGAAGAGGTCAATTGGGGTCAAATGTTATGCAGCATGTTCTTATTTTGTTGCGAGAGTTGAAACATAACAGTAGAATAAGTTTGTGGTTCTTCTTGTTCGGCTAAATATAGCAATTAATGTTATAAAAACAAATGTAATACGGTCCAAAACAATTAAACCGAATTAGGTTGCGGTATCACAAGCGACAAATGAATATTGGTTTCTTTTGCTGCATTAGGCCTGGCAAAACCGAAACAAGTGATAAATGATGAAGTGATCATAAAGAGTAAGGAAATTATGATTCAGCTTTTGTTCGAGGCATACAATAGAAAATCGACAAAAAGATGGATAATACATTAAAGTTTTCTCCAAACACAGAGTCAAAAATTGACCATAATAATTATACGCCTCCAATTCTAATGATGCATATTTTCTATTTTTATGTATGCCTACTTATCTATTCATTTGTTTTTCCAATTATTACCCACTGTATTTGACAAAATAAATATAGAATTTAGATCTATTTAGAATTTCAGAGTTCAGGCTAGTGACGAAATTCAAAATTTATCAAAGCATACATAACATGTTGTCACGTTATTATTTCAGTAATACAAACATATTTTTAAGCACATAAAAAGTAAGACCATGCCCGTTTTCAGTTGCAATCTTTTTTGTTGCTGCTCGACTACCATGGGGACAATAATTGCTGTTATACCAGACAACCTTTACAACATTGAAGAATCTTAATGGCAATTAGTCCGTATTAATTAAATTAATTTGTTCATACCACGACGCTTTTACTCCAGGTGTCAGAGTTCAGGCACATCGCACACAAAAAACCCAAATCGATATCAGACATCATTTCATATTAATGGGTTTTTGTTTGGTCTATTGCCATACTACTAGTGTCTACCTCTCTCTGTGTGGCGGGGAATTCAATCGATGCGATTACCATGATATTAGACATGTAAGATGAGTTGTAGACGATTCCACACTAGTGCACAACCCATTGTTACCGCTTGTTAGGGTCTAAGGGTGGTATCTCACTTCGCGGAAACTACTTTGAAACCTACTCTGGAGCAAGCGAAACTTGGACTTCACGTCGTGGAAACGGCTTTTTGGCAAAACTACCCTTTGAGACGCGCCTTTTAAATTCGTGTTCCGCCCCGGAACGTCTCCGAGACGTCTTTTCCGTCAGTCCCGCGAGGTTCGTTCAATGAGGTCCGCGGAAAACTGACTTTGAGAAACGGCTTCCATTATGGGACTGCTTTTCGATTGGGAACAGTTCTTTTTCTTTTGTGTTTTTTTGAGATTGAACTGCAATTGACCTTGTAATAACAAACGAATTGCATCTCTGCGGAGACGACCGGTCTTTCCGCCCGCGGACGAAAAATTAAGTTTATCGGACAACATCACTCCTAATGAACTGTTTTATCTCAGTCCGGGCGGAGACGCCATTTATTAGGTTTGCGGAGGACTGTTCTCACGTGTGAGATTAAGTTATAATTACCATCCGGGTCTAGGTATTGCAAGAAATCTGGAATTCTTTTTTTGGTGTATGTTGCTTTTTTTAAATTGAACAACAGACAGTGGCTTTTCAAGACCCCTAAGCCCTGTCCTCCTGCCTAGCAATCCTACTAATAAAGTTTTTTGTCCAAGGAAAGGTTGGTCCCCTGTGAACTCTGCGGGTACCACCCCTCCCATGTAGACTTAACGGGTGAACAGCAATAGCGAGACCTTCATAGTCTGGTCAAAGGGGCCGCAGCATCCGGGGTTGAGCAAAAAGTAACTACAAAACAAACGTCGAGCCCCAGCGGTAGCATGAAACATACCACCCCAGCCCCAGCAAGCGGCGGGGCCACCCAGCCGCGTAAAAACGAATTTCACCCTCCCAGACCAAAAAGATGAAAAAAAAATTGTTTAAGCGATTTAATTATCTGTCGATGTTAGGTGTGGTTCTACAGGCTTATAAATCAACTGACGATGGGATTAAAATTGTCCTCAACAATTGACTTACATAAGATGCCAGCATAGCAACCCAAGCAGCCTATTATCCCTTCCTTTATTATAACCCGTGAACACATCGACTACATTTCCTTATTCTCCTAGACGCGGAGTAATTAACTTGGGGTACAGATCTTTCTTAATGATAGTCCACAATTGCGCCCCGTAAATTCCCTACCCGAACAACACTCCCCGCCGCCGCTCACCCCCACGGTTTTTTTTTTTCTTTTGTTCTAATTTTCAGCCTTTTTTTTTCTCCTCCCTCAACAATATATATTATGATTATCCAATAATATATCGCTGGTATAAGAAAAATGGTAAATTCTCTCAATATTTCCTTGTTGGCGCCCTTCAGTTTCCCCACCCTTTGGCCTAAAGAATTTCAAAACCGTCAAACTGCCACAGAAGGAATGAAATTGTGATGCCCGATTGCATACTTGTTTCCTCAAAACATTTTCATAAATGTCATGAACATAATAAATAATATATTAAAACCCGCCCCCCCCCCATCCCCTTTACTAAAAAAGTCCAGACTAAAAATGGGCCATGAAATAAACGATCTTAACAACGGTTGTTATTCCGCCATAGTACTAGGGTGCGCGATCCAACTTTTTTTCAAACAAGTTGTTCCCTATAGTAAACAGTTGTCGAAATGCGTAACGACCACTCCTGAAAATCATCTATTATTTTGCAGCTAGAAAACGAAAGAAGTCTTTTCGGTCGCTAAATTGCAAAAAGAGACCAAATGTGGACTGCCCAAAACATAGCGAGAAACAATACCACAATTAACACTTTGTTTTATAAACTATAAACCCACTATCCGTTTTTATATGTCTTTGGTGTCAAGGAAATATCCAACACAAAAAGTTAACCCCACAGAATAAATCTAACCTCATAGTGGAGCTGTAAAGTAGGTTAGTTTTTGGATAATTAGTTTGTTCTCCCAAGTCAAGATAACGACAGAAAAATCAACCTTCAATTATTCAATCACTAACTTAAAACAACTATAACCATACTAAGGTAATACATGGGTTCTGAAAAACTGTCAGATTTTGAGAAGCTTTTTAAACCATCAAAAATCCTAAGAAAAAACAAAATAAAACCGCGTTTTATACCTTAACTTGTGATGAAATGGCCAAATAATACCACTATTTTGGGTTTATTTGTGGCACTTTAAGCGAAGCGTCCCAACTTCTATCGGTAAAACAACAAAAATCATATGCTTCCCACTTTTGATCTACATATGAATGATAGAAAATAACTATGGTTTTTGACATTAAACTTTCAGAAAACAAGCTTCATCCTAAAAATGTCCCAAACCCTAGACATCATACACCTTTTAATCGTTAATTTCTAGGAGAAAGTTACTTTCCTAAGAAATTGATTTTATAAAAAGCTAACATAATGCAAGCTCGCGTTATTGGTTTGTCATGGAAAATGACGCACGAAGCCAAAACCGATAGTCCTTTCCAACCAACAACACCACATGCTTAGGCTGTCATCGAAGTGGATTAATCCAATTTAATTAAACAACTAGTAACAATCATAAATGCGGAGTACATTCAACCTCAGATTTGAGCACCTTAATAACCTTGAACTTTAAAGAGACATTTTCTTCTTAACTTAATATCATTTGATATGAAAACAGACATTCTCTATAACAGTGAAAAGCTGAGCCCATTTAGGAATCATTACACGACCATGTCATAATTATATCAAATTAGTGCTCTGAAACATAAAGAGATATACGATCAATTTTACGATTGATTGTAACTCTTTGATCTTGACTGACTGCACTAGACTAACATTTATACCAGCATTCCCAAGATTTCATCGTATCCTTTTACTGTTTTACAGGGCACATTGAACGAAAGCAGCACCGCAGCATATATAGTAGATAAGCCATTCGTTAAGACGCATGCCATAGTGCGACATTAGCGTAACTAAGTGAAGTGTGGTTTCAATGTCCCAGTTTCAGAAGTTATACTCGCCAACATAGAAATCATGATACAAAAACGCCCTATTACCAAAACGCTGGATATAAAGAAAAAACAAAAGAAGGGGGTTCATTTGTCCCCCGCATCCCCGGTGCGTAAAAGAAGAAACGGTGTTTTTCAAATCCCTCAATTTAATAATAAGAGGTGTGTTCAAGTCCCATGTTTCAAAATTTATACACGGCCCAACATAATCATTGATACGAAAACGCCAATCACAAAGAAGACCTACAAACACAAACGCGAATCAAACGGTGGCAACCGTTCAGGTGGTCCAAAATTTCTTAAACGCGCGTGTTTTATACGTCGAATCGCTTTTTAAATTACCCACTCTTAAAAAACAAATATATCTCTTTCTCCTTTTTCAATTGCAGCCGAAGCTTCCATTTGCGAGAAGCACATTATTAAACACGTGTTTGGCAAAACTCAAGTCCTGTTCAGATTAGTCCCGCATTGTGTGTTGCAATCGCGAAGCTCAAGGTCTTTAAATGAAGCTGATTTGTGTTTTGTAAACGCCACTCTTTTTTCGGCGTTAAAAAATTTTCGGCTGTCAGATAAATTAACAAATGGAAATTGGGAAACAGCCGCTGTTTTTAAATTTTTACGACCGGATGGGGTGGGAATCTTTGAACACCCTCCTTTTTGTTTTTTTGCTTTTAATATAGCCGTTTGTTGTCGAAGTGCGTTTTCTGATAAATCATGATTTCATGTATGGCCGGGCGTAGTAAATTTTGCAAAAGATTGGCATTGGAACACACTCTTAAACGCCGAAAATTTAAACGCCGAAAAAGATGCGTTTACAAACACAATCAGCTTCAATTTTACAACCTTGAGCATCGCGATTGCAACAAAATGCGACACTGAACAGGATTGAGTTTTCAAAACGTGTTTAAATGTACTCTCGCAATGGAAGCTTCCGGTGCAATTGAAAAAAAGGAGAAATAATTTGTTTTTTGAGAGTGGAATTTAAAGACGATCGACGTATAAACACGTTTAAATTTTGGACACTGAACGGTGCACCGCTGATCGCGTTTGTGTTTGTGTTTTGTGATTCCGTTTGTATCATGATTCATGCTGGCGTATAAATTTGAAACTGACATGAACACACTCTAAGTCTACTGTATATAATATGCCGGTGATTGTCATACTATGGTCACACCCGCAGAGCGGTTTTTGAAAGTGCGTGTCCACAACCTACGCGAGCGACTGCCAGTACCTGCGGTTCCTCGCGTTTGACATTGCACATCAAGGGATCCGGCAATCTTGCACATGCGTGTTTTGAAAATAACTTACCCCTTCCTGCTTCAGACGCAAGGTTCATGTCAGAATTGACGCAGGCTGACGCAGAGATATGGCGACGTGTTATGACCAAGGGCAATGGTGACAAACTCACAACACGCAACCCTCGGAACGTGATTGGGGTTATTCTATTTAAAGTGCTATAATAACTCAACAGATCACTTAACCTGTTGCACAAATCAAGATGTCTTATTATAGTCGTTTATTTGTTGTTTGTTTGTTTGTAGTTTTGAGTTTTCCTGTTGTTATTGTTTCATTAACGTTACTATTACAGCTATTTCCAAAATGGTGACGTTTCATGATACTGCATTTTGATTGGCTGTCGAGTAATGTTCCATGGTACGTACCATTAATGGCGAAGTTACGGACCCAGTTAGGACCCAGATCTAGATTTAGGCAGTGGTCATATTGAACTGACTAGTCTGACTGAATACATGCAGTGCATTCAATTATATATTTATATTTAGAAAGTAACACGCTCAACATTAATGGATCTGGTTAGGAATAATCGTTGTCACATCAGTTTCCGCTTGCTAATTTCTATTTAGCTCACTTCAAAGCATTTGTGAATGCTGACCACAAACAAAGTGTGTGCCATTATTATAATTCATCCATACATATGATAAAAAAATTAGGTTATATAGGAATAAGACATCCATAATCAATATGGATTTGGCGAATTTCCAGCAACTGATATTATAATACAAGACATTAAGTCAATCAGTGCTAATGCGCCATTACGTTATTTCATATAATACAGTATAGAAGATTGAAAGTATATACATTGCCAATAAATGTGTTGATGTTGACACTATGATTTGTATATTTATTTACAGTACTACCATGTGAAAAGATTCATGAAAATTTGTATTGGAAATATACACTTCACGTTTTGCTTGCAGTTGGTCAAATTGTGTTGTGGGTTTTTTCAATTAATTTTAAGAGGAAGGGGGTTTTTTACCCCAAGATCATCCCACAAGGGGGGGTGTAAACAAGCCATTGTTCTTTTTAATTGCCCATTGGTTATATTTAAAAAAACGCACCTAAAAGCCCTTGGAATGTAATAGGAGGGTGAAGGATAGATTCCAGCCCCCCCCCCCGATCAACTTCAACTTTGCAACAACTAAATACCCAATGCAAATTGGTATTTACCATTATCTATTTAGGATGTGGTAAACCATATGGTTTATTGGTCTAGTATATTGGTCTAGTATAAGGATTCCCAAAGTCCTTGAATGTAGATGCTTCCTCAGTGGCAACCATTAAAATATCGTATTGGGGAAATGCGTTTACACTGTTTGTAATCTGGAGTTTTTTCCCCCAAGATGACCACGATTTCACGAGGGTCCTGCAAAGTAGTGTTCTGCAGCTGGTTTATTTCCACGATTATACGATCCTGTGATGTTTGACACGTGGCTGACAATTAAGTTGGTCACCTTTAATTAGGCAAGATACATAGTCATGATATTAAAAACACCTATAAACATTACCCAGTAACCCCCGCCCCAAACTAACGCAATATTACGTATAGTGTAATCTATATCAACATCTACCCAAGATCGTCATACAAAGCTTCCCGGGAAAAAAAAAAGTAAACCAAAATTTTTGAGCCTCTTATAAAGTTCTATGCCTTCTCTGACATAATTTTCGTATTTTTGTTTTATCATTTCATGTGAACGAGTACTCATATCCTATCCAATGATGTCAAACTTATACCAGTGCTGCCATGGATGACTGAGCAATACTTTACCAAAATCACATTGTTCCAAGTATTGCGCCTTCAATCCAGCTAATATTCCCGAATGTGACGTTTAGCTTTTTTCAAAATCTTCAAGGAGGCAGCAGTAACCATTTTTTTTTACAAACACTCTCTATCATGTGTAATTTGAAAATGGCGTTACTTCATAGGAAATATTTAGGGGTTGATATGTCTACCTAAATAAACGGGTCTTTATATGTTGTTCAGCAATTGACTGGGCTAAACGTGTCAGTTTTTCTAAATATATATTATGACGCCCATTTACCTGTGTACAATGCATTAAAACAAATTAATTGAGCGAAAAGGGCATTTCTTGATCGATCGATTCTGATATCGATCTTCGTATAGTGAAAGATAACCCAGGCATATGAAAGGCATTGGGAATATTTTCCGTTTGGGATCATACAGTAATGATTGAGGTTTTCTCGTTTCTTCTACTCTCCGAAAGGTATTAATATACGCCTCATGGGGGATGAGGTTTTATATACAATATTGATTGATCGCTTCAATAGCACAGTCGGAAAACTATGATATTAAAAAGGAATGCGCTATTATTAGCGTTCATAATTGTGTGTTTATATACCATGATATCATCATTAAAAACAACTTGAATGTCCAAAACAGGAATTAGCCACTTACTATTCAAAACAAAGACATTATTTCCTGTCAGGTAACGACATTCGTCTTTAATGGATAGAACCATGATGTTTTATAATCATGTTATGATAGTTATAATCCGATTGAGTTGCACTTGCACTTCCAGTACAACACGAGGGTTATCACACTGGTCGTGTGGCCTAGTGATTAGAGCATTGGACTCATAAGTGCAAGGTTGTGAGTTCGAATCCCAGCTCGGCCATTATCTCCGCTTTAATCTAAAAAGGCCCAAGAGTAATTTCTGTCGTCTATAAGGTCAGCCACTATGACTGATTAACTTAGACGTAAAATGGTTCCTATGTAATTGGTTATATATCAGCTTGGTGTTGATCAGCTTTGAAAGCTGGTTTCTGAGTTCCTGGTTACAGGAGTTACTTTAACAGAAACAGAATACATAATTTATAGTAAAATGAATGTAACAGTAAAAGTATACGCGGTCCTAAATAATAGTAGAAGTGTTTTAGTCGATTTGGTATACGTGTAACGAATAATATACTATAAAGGTATCAAAATCTACAGTCACGTACGATGTTAAAGGCCCTCGCAAGTCGGAGATCGTGGGGAATGCGCGTTTTTCTTGAGCTCCATTGACTCATACACAATCTACAGTGAGGCTTACGCAAGGGTCGGCCTACTGGGGATTAACATTCGGACAGCACGAACATGACGAAGTAGACCGAATTCAGTCAGTCAATAGGGTCAATAGCTTCGGATTAGTTTATAGACTCTCAACGGGTCTCTTCGTATTAATTCAAAGAGAGGACTTGTATAATGCTCCATTTCAAAAACAAAACATAGGTTAGATTAATACTTCGAACTTCTGGTTAGTTAGTCTGGCCATGAAGGATTATACTCCAGACACCCTGACGCTGGAGATTACGCAACACGCCTCAGGCTGTGATTGGAATGTTGTCATTTCACCCGAGATAAATTCCCCATGTTTTATCAATTATTATACGTCCCTTTAATGAAATATTCCTCCAGAAAAGAAAAAAGCGATAGCAAAAGCTGTCTAAAATGCAAACGCAGAAGAGCATTAAAAACCAGTTGATACGCAATGCAAAGTGAAAGGTAATAGATTTCTGTCAGAAAGGATTTTATTAATTGAAATCACGACCTATCCATCTTATCCTCTCTTCTTCTGCTTCATCTCTCTCTCTCTTTCTCTTTCTCTCTCTCTCCCTCTTTCCCTTTCTCTCTTTCTCTTTCTCTCTTACTCTTCCTCTCCCTCTCAGAGGCTATATCCTCTTCAATTTCTTTTCTTCACAATTTGTCTGATCTGTCCAAAAACCTTTTTTTTTTCGAAGCCACGTGTTTCTTCCATTATAATGTATAATATAGGTCACAATGATACAAATTTAACGTGAAATGCAGTCGTATTGAAGAACCACAAAAGAGATTTGTCTTTAGTCCACCAGCTCCAGATCTATTAGATGCACTTTGCCAATCATCTATATTCCACAGAGGTTGAACTTGGCCGGCCAGACCTAATTGCGATGATAATGCCATCATCAAATTAGCCGTAAATGATGCGTGCACGCGCCATTTTGGCGCTTAAAATCCCTCTGAAATATAAACTGTGATGATACTTGGGACATTTTGATGCTTTGCAAGGACAGATACCTGCGACTCCAACGCATCTTAACCTTTCAATCCGTAACCACAGAGAATTCTAGGAATCTACTTTTAATAGTCATGATAGTGGTTGACTAAAAGCAACCAAGCGTTTTACAAAAGCCAGCAAACTACCGTAGAGATACGTCGTTGAAATATCGACAATTACATCTGGCTCGTAATAATGACCATAATCATGTGGCTTGAATTTCAACTAGACATGCTATAGAAGCGACATTATCCAGTACATAGTTATAAACATTGCCCGATAACCCCGCCCCAAAATGCAACAATACATTTACATCTCCCAAAGATCGTCCCTATGCAAAGTCGATGTTATTTACCAAATGTTTTCTTCTGTATCCACAAAAGCTTTGGCAAAAAAAAACAAAAAACAAACAAAAACAAACAAACAAAGCACAAAAAACAAAAACAAAAACGACTGTTGGACTTTCCCCAAATCGTAATCCGCAAAACGTTCACATGCCTCGCGAAAACCTACCTAAAATACTTCACTTTTAATTTCACATTTAAGAGTTTTTCATTTGTGTCAACCTGAATCCGAAAGCTGTTGGTTTTAAGAATGTAAGCTTTGAAAAGTGATTATATTTTGTATAACTGATATAATAAAATTAGTAACAGACATAGGCGAATTCCCTGCTTACACGTTCTCGATTTAGTTTACCAGAGTAGTATTGTGACGTGCGTGACAGACCTACGCAGTACAGATTTTTTTTTTTTTTAATGAGTTAGATATCGCTTTTCAAAACTATTGTTTTGTATCTCGATCTTTAAGTATGTTCAGGTCCATGAAATTAGAAAACAAATCAAAAACACTTTATTTCTGACATACAATATGGGTTCAACGTTACATCAAACATTAAATGAACACTCAGTGACAGATTTTAGTCAATCTGATATTATAGATTTTGGTATATCGCAAGACAAAACAGAATCCATGTATTCTCGAAAACATCATATAAGGAGTGTGGTGGCTCAGAATTGCAGGGTGATGAAATATCACGTGAGTCTTCTTCAATCGCAAAATCCAAAGATGAGATTCACAAGATAAGAAGAAAAAAAAGTAATTCACTTGCCAAAATTATCTTCTAAAAATAAGATTTCAAGAGTACAACAACCCTAAACTATGTAAACCCGGATGTGTTGAATTCATTCAAGAGTCTTAATATGATTATGAATGAAACTGACGTATTCTATTACTTAATTGATATTACAGGATTGTTGACATTATTATGATTCCCTTTTGTGACCTTTCTGGTGTTTTGGTTGAAATTTTCCTTAGCATCGTCGAGTCAGATAATTCGTATGTTCGACGGTGTCAAATCGACTAAAAGTAATATGTACACTCTAAAAACTGAAGAGCTAATTTATGGGTGCTCGTATAGTGACTGCAATTGAAGTGCTAAATCAGCACCTGAAGTGCTCTGTTAGCTAAAGAGAGCACTTCAGTTTTTAGAGTGTAACAAGAACTACAAAATATGAATACTTTAGTTAAATTAGTTTGTTAGTCATAATTTCAAATTGATTTCAATGGGAATGGTCAAGTTTGCAATTCTTATTGGCCATATATTCATGGTCATACATCAAATTGTCCCATTGGTCATATCGGGCATATGTCATATTTGTTATACGTCCAATTATAACAGGTCCCATGGGTTGCTAATGTTCCATTGGTCATATTGTCCCACTGGTCAAAACAGCCTTACTGGTCATTATGTCCCATTTGTCATATTTCCCATTGGTTATATGTCCCACTAGTCATATGTCCCATTGGTCATGTGTCCCAAATTGTCATATTCCGTTATGTCCTATAGTACATTATGTCCCATTTCCCATAATGTCCTATCGGTCACATGTCCCATAGTTCATAATGTCTCATTGTCATATTCCATTTGTTATATGTCCTATTGGTCTTATGTCCCATTGGTCTTATATCCCATTGGTCATATGTCCCAATGGACATATTCCATTTGTTATGTGTCCTATTTTACATTATGTCCCATTTCACATAATGTCCAGTTGGTCTTATGTCCCATTGGTCTTATATATGTCCTTTCCCCTTTGACTTTGACATGGCAGATTTGGAGTGTGCGCCTCTCAGGCTGTCCCTCTTTTCTGTTTTATTAAGAGAATGTGTTTGTAACTACATGTATGATGTATGTTGTTCAACACTTTCCTCTTGTTTTACAGTGCGCCTCGGAATAGTTTAACTAGACAGATGGCGCTATACAAATTTGTTATTATTATTATTATTATTATTTTGTCCCATTGGTCTTACATCCAATTGGTCTTATTTCCCATTGGTTTTATTCCAAAATGGGCATATTCCATTTGTTATGTGTGCTATTGTACAATATGTCCCATTTGGCATAATGTCAAGTTGGTCTTTTGTTCCATTGGTCTTATGTCCCATTAGTCTTATATCCCATTGGTCATATGTCCCAATGGACATATTCCAATTTTTATACGTCCCATTGTACATTATGTCCAATTTTCCATAATGTCATATTGGTCATAATGTCCCATTGGTCATATTGTCTCATTGGTCTTAATATCCCAGGTGTCGCCTCATAATAATATTCTTTTCGTCCGTAGTCCCGTCGGTCCACTATGATTGGTATTACGTCAAAAAAGGGTCCAACAATATACCGAATTTCATTTGGTTCTATTGGCAGTTTACATTGTATGTTAAGTGCATTTACTTTTCTATTTAAGATAATTATGCAGCTAATGTTCAAGCATGCAATTCAATGTGTTTCATTGAAATACAATTTAAAAAAACAATCATAACACATAAACCCTTGGAGCAATTAGTTCCACTGGACCGAATATAGAGCAAGGCGTTTTCTTCCGTGGATGAACGCCTAATCCATAATGAAGCTATGAGTACACTATTTACCAGAATAATCTATTGTTCTCGTACACGCAAATATCCTCGTGATCATTACGTTTCGTTTCGTTTAAAAATCCAGAAAATGGTCTTACTCTACAAGTACACCGAAACCACACTGCAATCAGTGTTTGCCTATTGTTATAGAGTCCGCTTCGTAAGATATATCAAGGTTATTAAGTCAAGTTCACAGAAAAACATATAAGGAGAGTGGAAAAACGATTAACTTCACGTCTGTGACCTAAAGATTAAGATTTCTACACTGAGACAAATCACAAAGTTGGTACCCAGTACACAACCCAATACCAGCACCACCAGATTACATTACAGACAAAATCGAGACCTATCAAGCTCTGTTATATGCTATGTGAAGATATCCGGTGGTCTAAAAAATTAGCAGTTTAAATATGATACTTTAAAGTACAGCATTGAAGTTGAAAAACCACCATCCGTTTCCTTTCTTTGTGTTTACTTTTGAAATTGAAGATACATAAAATATGAAGAAAACATAAGCAAAGAAAATGATATTCCATCGGGATTCGAACCCAGGACCTCCTGGTTACTAGACAGGCGCTCTACCGATTGAGCTATGGCAAACCCAAATGTAGGTTTTTCGTCCCAGAGAATCCCTTAGTTTCCGATACTTTTGAAAACGACAATCTTTACTCAGACAACTCAATATATTCCACTCCTCTTAAGAAGGGTACCACAAGGGAAATTCCATGTAACGATTGTTGCCAATACTCGTCTAAAAATACCACATTTCCTTTTTAAAATAAGTAAAGGCCAAACGTGTCAAATGCGGAGGATGTTTCTCACATGTTCTGGCTAGCGGAGCGTACTATAACACCTACATTTTCTTAAATGTCGTTTTTGACCTAGTTTATTCGAAGGGCATTTTTTTTATCTGGTAGATTGAATTTCAAGGTCACCAGTACTTGATTATGAAATAGGGAAGTAACAGTTATAAATACATTCAACATGTTATCAAGTGAAGACATATTTATCATATGAAAAATCCCGCTACACTACCTGGCCATTAGTACTGGAACACGGCGAAAATGCATGACCCTTTCTTTTAAATGTAATATCTTTATATCTGAAAATTTCAAGTTAGTCTTGAAGACCAATTTTATAACCACATGGATGATTACACATGAACTAATAGCATTTGTAATGGTATTGTGTCTCTATCATTACTTACAAAAATATATTCGTAATGGCCTCGTCGAAAACATATACGGGCTAAATACATGATGATAAACTTATATAGATACTGGAGCAACATTTTCAGACACTTACTCGAAATTTAAAACGTTTTGGAATATCTAAACATATCCAAATTAATATTCCAAAACAAATAATAATTCTCCCGGAGAATGTTTCAGCTACCATAAATAAATTTCTCAAATGTTAACTGCTTACATTTAAAAAAAAAACAGATCACTACTACTAAATTCACTCAAATAAAATTACAATTTGTTTTTCCAGCTTATTGCGAAAGGTGTCACAAAAATAAATTTACATTAAACATGCTTAACATGTCTACTATGCTCTGTGCTCTTAGGGTTGTATGTAACCACAGACTTGATGTAAAACAGCAAGTTTGCTCTATCGTTTATTCCTGGATAAATATTTTTAAATAGATATTTTTTTTAAATGTTAATAATGGAGCATGCAAAAAATAGACATGATTATGGCATGATTGCTATGATTTCCATTTAGGAAGTAGACGGTTTAAATACTTGGTGGGAATTTTGGAACCCCATGGTGATCTACAATGGCATAGAAATATGCTTCTATTCAAATATAAGATCAAAACAGAATTTCGCAAAGTAGTTTTGAATGTTGTAAAGCACACACTTGAGCAGTTAAAAAAGGGATAATTCAATGAAAAGACACGGAATCGACTGGAACATAATATTGACTTGGAAATCATATTTCTGGTTCGGGAGATAATTTTCAAAAGCAAGGTATTTCACAAGATAATCCAGATTGAGTCAGTGCAAAGGAGTTTTAACTACACAAACACACAATCACAACTTATTGAATGAATCATACATAAAATTGTATTATTTTTCCATATGCAGGGAAAGAAATGTTTCCTGAACAAAAACCGTTCTTTGGTGCTCATGTTATACATGTTATATGCGGAAGACATGAATGAGCACGAATGTGGTCGTGGATTCTTGTTTCCTCTTTTCAATATGCCGAGTTTTTGATAAAATAAATCTTCATCAGACTGGCACATTTTGGATATTTTTGGCATAAAGTACTGTATCTTGAATATTTTGTCAATTTTTGGTGTATGTATTTTGATTCATTAATGTAAAAGGACCTAATGAAGATTGATTCAAACGATAGCTCGGCTTGTTTAGAAGAAAAAAACTCGAGAAACTACGACCATTTTTATGTTCGTTCTCATATTTTTTCGCATACATAATGTTTATGAAATACATAATTATTTTTATGCTGGTAATATAGTCTGTGCAGCTGCTAAAATAATTTCTTATGTCAATTAAAGAATTAAAGTGCTTAAGACTAATCTGTGACTGACCTTAACCATTACTATTATTGACTATAATCAAATGTAACGAC
Source organism: Paracentrotus lividus (assembly GCA_940671915.1). Lineage (NCBI taxonomy): Eukaryota > Metazoa > Echinodermata > Echinoidea > Camarodonta > Echinidae > Paracentrotus > Paracentrotus lividus. The sequence goes on along the minus strand of CALNVZ010000641.1, from coordinate 5,557,455 downwards.
ATAATTTGTTCTTGATCCGATACAGAAATCGTACATTTTTTTTTCCTATATATGTTTGTGTGCATGTCTTTGGCTCCACTCAAGCCTGAGGTTTTGTAATCACAACTATTTCCCTACTGCAAGGAACACAGGGTCGAAAAGTATGTTCACAGTGTGTTAACATAGTCGACTATGTTTTTTTCTCATTAATTTAACAGTGTGAAGCTCCTCCGTGGTGTGTTTTCTCATAGCATGTTCACTTTGAGAGTCGTGTTTGACTTAGCATTATGAATTTAGTTCTTAGCAATGTCAATTTTTTATGTTAAAATGCTCGAATTTTATATTTCAGAGAATATTTCACAATGTGATTTTCGACAGCGTGTTCAAATTTTAGTTGTGTTCGTTATAACATTGTGAATTTATTTATATGTGTTCCACAGTGTTAAAACGCATAACTTTAACAGTGTGGTGATAAATTCACACTTGGTTCTTACTGTATTTTCACCTAGTGTCTCACACTGTGTTACAATGTGTCCTTCCCCAGCCACATAGAAAGATCAGTCGAGGTCTGCTCGTTCATGTGACTAGAGTATAATAATGGTATTATCATTTTATATACCGCAAAATTGCAAATTGCCACTAAGAGGGTAAGAGAAAAGAAATTTGAACTGAAAAAGAGATATTTTGCACTACAAAATGTATCAAAATTGATCACAAACTATAGTCTTTGGAGTCTTCACCAAATCATAAAGACAGTGATAAGGAATACCCGGAGTGGGCCAAAGATTGGCCAACAAGGATATAACATGAGTGATTTAAGATTTTAAAAGATGAGTTTTAAGAATAGCTTTAAATGTATTATAACAGAGCTAATATTCCCAATTTGTAGGGGGTGGATTGTTCCAAAGAAATGAAGCTGCATTGACCGTTTTGTTTCTAATGCAGCGGTCGCAACTCGTCGTAGGCTACGGGGCACGTGCAATCAACGTAGCATGTGTTGCATACACAATGCATGCACAGGTCGTGGGTCAATTTCTGCGATTTCTGCGTTTCTGTAGTAAGGGTATTGGACAAACTCCCTGCATGTCGTACAGGCAACGTGCCTGCATGGTACATATGCTGCACGAATTTTCTACGAAATCCATCGTAGGGAGTTGCACGTCGAAGGTACAGTGAGTTGTGACCGCCGCATATGAGAACGAGGAAGGAGAGATTGGGAAGCAGAACATAGAACTCGAGCAGGATGATATCGAGGATAAGTTCAGAAAGTATGCGGGTTAATACATCCTTAAAAGTGATTGATTAACTTCGTTTAGGATCTTAAAACTAAATCCCTCTTCCAGCTAATGCTGTAATCATGATTGCAAACCTTTATTAAATCAGACAGGCCTCGCCTGAGATTTTTAAGTCATTCGGTTGCTTAATTGTTGAGATATTGATGAATGAAACACATACTTTCACAAGCGTACCAAGGGGCACTAGAAAAGGACTGCAGACTTTAAAAACAATGATCTGGTATTTCCGGTCATTTGCAGTTTTTTTATTTATTGTGACGCATGTAAAGAAGCTATGGAAAAGAAATTTTCGGGGTTTCATCTTGACATATAATCGCTATGTTGGTTTATTCTTTTAGAGCGCGTACGTATGTGACTTCCAGGCTTCCAGCGGTAACTCCGCTGACTTCGGTCATGAATAGCCATGGATAAATGTGAAAATGTTTATGACAAGCGTTTTCAACTTCGCAAACTATACGATTGTGTCTCTTTACTGAGATTCGTGTTTTGTTTTGATTTTCTTCTTCTTCTTTTTTTCTTCTTTCTTTTTCCTATATGATCATGATGATGGGAAAATTGTGTTCGGGTTCAAGCTGAAGACAGAGCTTGCGACCTGAAGCGAAATTCAAGTAAAATCCAATTCAATCCCTCCCTCAGAATATCATGTGGGATTCACATGTATGATGCAAGACATGAGAGCATTTCGGTTGGATCAGGAGATTTGATGCTAAACTTTCAGCTCCCTAGTCGGATCAAGGTCCATTGTTGTATGCTGCATTCTCAAGAAGGTGGGCTGTTAGCAGGTGGTGATATGGTTATACCCTTGAAAGCAAGTACGACTATAAAAAAAAAAGATGAAAAGGTCATACATAGCCTATTCTCCTTCTCCTTTGAAATGTATAGCCTTAAAGGGCGATTCCATACTGTTGTTGTTTTTGTCTCTTTGTTTTCTCTGTTATTTTTGTGTCCCGTACGACACAATACTATTTTCCATTTCAATTGTAAATGATGTATAATCGAGTCTAAGTGCTGGTTCTTGTGCCCTTTTTTGTACTACTTGAGGATCACCATCATTCAAGAAAATATTCTTTTATTTTCATACCAAAAAGATGTAAAATGTCCCGTACGACACAGCATGGAATCGCCCTAACAAATGAAATCCGATTTTTTTTTTTTTTTTTTTTTATTTTTTTTTTTTTTGAAAAACATTCTCATGAATCTCATACATTTGTATAGAAGATGTAATATGAATATAGTTAAAACAATTACTACAACTTCTTTCATAAATCACTCTCCAGTTTGTGTTGTTTGCAAACAGGAATTGCTTGAGATTATTAAGCCAATCGGTCATTTTATTGTGCAGAATATAATGATATCACATGATCACAATTTCATAAGCGTACCAAGGGACACTAAAAATATCACTGCAATGGACGAAAGATAATCTGGTATTTCCGGTCACTTACATTTTACATTGTGAAGTATGTAATGAAGCTCTGAAAATGAAATGTTCAGGGTTATCTTCAGTTCAGTTCAGTTTCAGTTCAGTTCAGTTTATTTACATATTCCAATCAAACAATAAAAAGAAAAAAACATTATATGTCATTTCAAAACTATGCATTATTTGATAAATTCATAAAACGAATGACATCAGTAGCATAAGAAAGAAAGAAATATGAAGGAGCCTAAGTAAAAGCTAAGCTTGTTACATTATAGGCTCCTTTGTGAAAATGATGTATAAGAATACATAAAGAAATAAATAAATCAAAGATATATGAATAGGAGTAACTGAAGAATGTGCATTAACATATCATTTTTTTTTACATTGAACATCTATCTGTACGCAATGGTAATAGTGAGGTTTACCGGGATGATCATCATTATTTTGATGTGTAATGACGACATCATTCTCGGCACTACATTATAATCATACATTAATAATATTATAAGCAATGGAAAAAAGTGAGGAGTACGAGATGATGTCGTAATTTGTGTAGAATGACGACAGCATCGCGTACTGCATTTTACATATATATTTTTTTGTTTACATTGAACTACCTATCTGTACGCAATGGTAATAGTGAGTGAGGCGTACCGGGATGATGTAATCATTATTTTGATGTGTAATGACGACATCATCTCGGCACTACATATATAATCATACATACAAGTATGACACATTATACTTGTACTGACATCATTTTTTTTTACAAAACTCCACAAAGTTACACATTCCCTTTAAACTCATGTGGTCATATCACAATATTAGAAAGCGAACGGATTTTATAACACTTTGCATTTTATACCCGTTTGTTTTATTTTCATACGAGTGTTTTTTCAATTATCAATAAGCATTTTCACCGTTGACATTGGCATGTAGGCCGTTAAAGTAACTGGCGCTCTTATAAGAATCGTAAATTCTTCATTCTGTATTATTTGATATTATAAGGTTCTTTCTCTACTGGTAGATCCATTTTTGATTGACTGAACTGATATTCTTGGATTCGTTTATACAACCGTGTCAGTAACCTTAATGGAAATGTCCTCACATTGCCTGATGTGAATGCGTTTGCCTGTTTGTTTTTCTTTGTGTTTGTTTGTCTGAAGGGTTTCTAATTTGTATCATTATTTAATCATTTTCATGATTTTAACTATTTGTTTATCAGCTTTACGTCTGGAATGTACAAATAGCCCCTTGAATATTACACCCGAGGACAATAACCTTCAGAATCAGGATTCGGGGGTAGTTGTCCGAGGTGGAGGAATATTTGCCGGAGGGTATCCTGCCCTAGCACCACCCTGCTAAATACAATCTGTTGGGAGACATGAACTTGAAGGTGAAAACCCTTTTGGCTGTTATCACATATGGATATTAAAAAATAATAAAATGTTGCGAATTTGATTCATCACGTTCATTCAATAACGGACAGCAATCATTCGTGGTTTTCCAAATCAACGAATGTTTCTGTGCGGGACTAAGATTGCGCGCGACAGACCAATTAATTAATACTCCAGACCAATGCAGGGGTCATGATGGTAACAACCTCAACGAGGACAGTAGCTTGTCAGGTGACATCTCATTGTCAGGTGACACCTTTTTGTCATGTGACACCTTGTTGGCATTGTTCTATGATTTCTACACACTCAAGCCTACGGCGAGTATAGGAATGGGCTTTGGTGGTGCGCTTTTGCGTTAAGTCTTGGCACATTCCACATGCACCTCGTTCAACTCATTTATTTAAGAAAATAAGTAATAATTTCTATTAATATATTGGCATTCAAACCACAGGCTCAAACCATTTAGACACAGCAGAGGTGAAACGGAGGCACGTAGTATGATTCCAAAGAGTGGATTATGTACAAACACAACATGCTACGCGTACTTTGGAACTTTGCCTTGAAGCACATAGTCACACGACCTCACTAAGTCTCTTTGATAGACGTACTGGAAATACAATTTCATCGATTTTCATAGGCATGCTCTGCAGATGATATACTGTACAAACAAAAACTTAACAAGCCTGTGTGGGACTAAAATATTGTCGCAAATGGTTTTTGTACGAGGGCAGGGAGATGAAAAGATCTGGCTACATTTATGAGTTATTATTTCATACATATATATTTATCATTTCTTACATTTCAGCGGTGAACACAGAGGCCCGAATTCACAAACGTGGTTTAGTTAGTCCATGGTCTAAATCAATTGTTTAAACCACGGATTTAGACCATGGTCTAAATTTTGGTATTCACAAACCACCTGATTTAGACCATGGACTAACTAAACCACGTTTGTGAATTCGGGCCTATACTTTTACAATAGAAACAGTTTCATACAAAACAAGGGGACAGACAGTCTAATAATAACTACAAAACAACAAGTGTTGCCCCCGTCACCATATAAGGATCAGTCAAATGAGACATTTTATTGGGATGTTTCTTTTCAAAGGCAACAACAGACAGGCTTTCGGATGTGTAGTGTTTAAAGGGAATCTAGGGTAGTGAGGTAGTGGGAAAGATGAAGAAATTATTGTGAGCTTTCCTCAAAGTTATTTTAAAGGGATTTAGGAAGAATATCATAGTAAAAAGATCCACTGTAAAAAAAAAAATATATATATATATATATATATATATATCAAAAAATGCTCTTCAATTGCCCAAGTAGTCATAATATGGCACAAAATATACCCAAACAGCTGAAATGTTCGGGTCCCAAACATTTTGTGCTGTCTAATACATGCATTTCTGTGTAAGCAAAATTTGGTTAATTTCTTATCATTTTGGCGATTCCAAAACCTCACAGCTCATATTAATGCTTAGGTAAACTGCCAGCAACCTTTCCAAAGCACTTTTAGACAGTGTCTTCCACATTTCGATGTCATGACCAGAGCAATAATTTCACTTTAAAGGCAACAACAGACATAACAGACTTCGGATGTGTTTAGAATCTGCAAAAGCGGAGACCTGTTGTTCTCCTTCCATAATGAAGCCCTCTCCCTTTACTTTGTCAGATCATTATCTGGGAGACAATCCATTCTACAAGATGGATGAGTTCAATTTAGAAGGCAAATGTATACCCGCCGACTGAGATTTAGGACGACAACATTCGCCCCTGCTTTCTTGAAAGCCCCTTTCACATTTTGTATCATCTTGAAAGCCCATTCACATGTTATGACGCAGTGACATGTACGATGCATGGCAAACGCACAGTATGCCCTGGGTGTGCGTTACCCATGCGTCGAGCGCGCTGGACCAACGCTGTGCATTCGTTGCGTATTATGCGTTGTCCATGTATACGCTCTGTGTGCGCGTTGATGGCAATTATCTCACATTTCAATTCAGTGGCAGGTCTTGCGTTGTGTACATTTGAGTGCCACATTAAAGAGGTGCAAGTGAGTTAGGTTTTAGTTCAGCAAATTCCGGAGATACCATGTAATGTTTTAATATATCATGGTTTAGCCTACATTTAATGTTTCTACACATTCAGGACAGTGCGCCGACATTGATCCGGTGACAAATTATCTGGATCGATTCGTTGAGTTCATATAAGAGATTTAGGACAACAGTCGCCCCTGCTTTCTTGAAAACCCCTTTCACATGTTGCATCTTTCTTGAAAACCCCTTTTACATGTTGAATCTTCTTGAAAGCCTCGTTCATATGATGTATCTTCTTGAAAACCCCTCTCACATTCGCCCCTGCCTTCTTGAAAACCCCTTTCACATGTTGTCTAGTTGAGATGCAAGTGAAATCGGTTCAGTTCGGCGAAATCGAGAGATAGTCCTTGAAATATGAAATTTCTCACTTTTTATCTTACGGTTCTACACAGCAACGTATGTAGACACACCGTTTTATTTTTTGGTCCGACGACATATGATCTGGGCTTCATTTCGTCGAGGATATATAAGATTAGGGTTTTCTTTAATACCCCCATTCCACTGAGAATTTTTGAGGGTCGTTCACTAACCGGACGCGTTTTTTAATCCTTCTGGTTGCCCACCGAGTGGTCTCATGTCAAAGTCTGATGGTCAGGCTTGTGTTTGACGTCTATCAGGTATTTGTCCGACGTGTTGGACGGCATACGAAGAGTGAAAATAGTCCGGTCAGGGAACTAAGCTCAGGCCTTAGTTCGCTATCGGACTGACCGGACACCATTTCCATTTTCGACCTCGAGTCAATATTCGATATGTGTCAGTCCGTCTGACGTGTATAAGATTCTATTGTTTTCAGCTGTCCGACGTCTCTGGCCGACATCTGATTAAAATCGGGTGAGCAGGTAATCAACTTATTGCAATTAGCGGTTTTTCATCAACTTTTCGAAAAGAAGTGTCGTTTTCAACCCAACAATGGAATGTTGGTAATATCGGGTCAATGTACAATCGATCTCCGAGTAGTGACTGATTAATTAGATTAGAGTTTGGTCGGTATCAGATAGATGTTGGAAGTGCCAGTTTAGAGTCAGATAGCCCCCAAATTACCCTCCGAATGCAAATTCATGGATTGGACAAGCCGATGAAAACGGCGGACAGATGTCGGGCAGATACCAGTCTTTCATCCGATTTCATGCGGGTAATAAAAAAATCAGGGTCACCAAAACAGGCTCCTCGGGTGAGATTTCATCGGAACTCATCAAAATTGCCATTTTGGGGATCAGGTGAGCTCGAGATGAGAGTCCGATTGTCAGTGGAATGGGGGTATAAAGTCCCTTTCACATTTTGCATCTTTTTGAAAACCCAGTCACATTTCGTCTAGTCGAGCTACAAGTGAGATCTTGATCAAGTTCGGCAAAATCCACAGATGTATCATTTAACGTTTTTATCTCACATGGTTCAGCTTACATCTACACAGCAACGAATGTAGACACACCTTCTCATTTTCTGGTCCGACGACAGTTGGTCTGACGACAAATGATCTGGGCTTCATTTCGTCGAAGATGTAACGTAGGCTAAGGGTTTACGATAGGGTTTTACGTTAAATTTTGGGTTCGGGTTAGCCATGGGTAATGTTCTTTTAGCCCATGGAAAAACTTAGTCACTCGATTTCTGTTGGTGTCACCGGGGCAAAATGCCATGAAACTTTTATTTTGGACCGAAATTTAATTCCAATGTCGCCGATATATCCCCTAAGAAAGCACGTAAAGAAAAGATAATTGAGACTCGGTATAAACAAAATTCAGAGTAGAATGTTAGATGAGCATTTGGAAAGGAATCATGAATGATGCGCGAAACCCTGTAAGATACGATTCTGTTCTCATGTAATATACCGGTCGGAGGGGGGTGATGGAATAATGTGGATGCAAGTTATCAGATGCAACAGCGCGATTGCTGAAAGGAAACTGTCCTTTATTTGTCAATGCATGTACAAAGTTAAATATCAGCCCATGTATTAACGGCTTAGCTTGTCATGAAACAGCAAAGTACTTTAACAAACAGTGGCATTTGTTTTGGTTCGAGTTCAGTCGAATCAAAGACATGCAATCCAAGGTTCCAAATTCAAGTTCCTTTGCGACAAACCTCAATATTTGAAGTATTCAATATGGAACAAAATTTAAAAGATTTCAAACATGCCCTGATACATCTGGAAACCCTTGTAACTGATTCATTCGACATCATTCGAATTGTTATAAAATCAAAATCAATATTTTATCAATATTTTGTCCAGCTCAATAAAGCACGTCACCGAGCAGAAAATCCACAAGGACAACTTGATAATGATTTCGCAAAAATCCGTTGATAAATTAATGTTACATAAAAAGATCCCAGGGGCCCCGTTTCTCGAAACCGTCATTAGGCTAAGTTCATGGACATCGCATTGAAATGCGTATTAATTCTACAACACGTATATAGGTTGTTCAAGAACTTAGACTATGACGGTTTCGAGAAACGGGCCCCAGATTCACGGCTGAGTGGGACTCCCGCAGAATGTTAACACAACGAGGGGTGCAGGTAAGACCCCCTGACTGCGTTCATGGTACTTTTTAACAATTGGTGGTATAATTGGAACATGTCTAGTTGTTTACCATGTTGCTGATACGCTAGCGTTAAGTTATTAGACAATAAAGAATAAGCCAAAATAAATTGGTTTGAGGTTTTGTTTGTATTTTCATTATGCGCCGGTCACAACTCGTCGTAGGCTACGGGGCACGTGCAATCAACGTAGCCTGCGTTGCATGCACAATGCACGCACAGGTCGTGGGTCAATTTCTGCGATTTCTGCCTTTCTGTAGTAAGGGTATTGAAAAAACTTCCTGCACGTCGTACAGGCAACGTGCCTGCATGATACATACGCTGAACGAATTTTCAATGAAATCCATCGTAGAAGGTTGCACGTCGAAGGTACGGCGAGTTGTGACCGCCGCATTACAATAGTTTTTGCACTCTTCAAATAATGGCACTGTGGTAAAAAAAAAAAAATATGCACCTGCCTTCTTTCAATAGCTTACCATTTTTAATAGTGCATAACGTAATAATTTGATCTATAAAGCATTTTTTCAAAGCGCAGATTAATAACTAGCCCAAATTTAAACTTATTGTCTCTGCTAAAGCACTCCAACAATCAAATTATTGTCTTAATTGATATCAGTCAATTAATTCATATAATATCGAGAATGACAAATATGTAGATTCTGATATTATGACAAGACGTATAAATTCCAAGGATTGGAACCCCTAACGAAGACATGCCACACTCCAAATTGACGATTGATATAAAAACCTTATGAAATATACGTTTTGTTATTACTATTGATAGTACATTATTATGGTTATGTCAGTATAAATTGGCCTATAATATTGATTTATTGGTAGATTTAGTTCCCACAGACTTTAAATGGTGCGTTGGTGTATCTTAGTGCAGATGACAGTGGCCGTATATGCCCCTTCACTTATTTAATGAATACATGTGAAAATAATACAATTGGAAGATATAGGCCTACCATCCGACACCTGCTTCAATCAGCATATTTCATAGGACCACCCCTCCCAATATGGTCATGGTATAACCATGGAGAAAAAAAAGAGTCTCTTCTTACTCCATGGTATAACATCATCATACTCGTATATCCTTCTCTCTCCCCGGTTAACCGATGGGGGAATTGCTAAGAGGGAGAAAGGGGTTCCAAACGACTACAGGGGCGCCAAAAAATTTGAATCGGGGGCGGTCTACAAATCACGGAGTACGTTTCGAATATTTTGGGAACATACTGAGATGAAACTGAAATGAACTTTAGAGCGGTACAGTCCGTCAACACCAGAATGGTCATAGGGAAAGAGGTTGATGAAAAAAAAATGACCTATTGATAGTCCTCCAGAGGCCGGTTTGACCTAGTTTACTCTTCAAAAATGCAAACTCTTTTCGATGACCTATGCGTACTTGTTTGGCATCACTAATGGACTGTGACAAATACAAGTTATTTTATATTGAGCGAAATGGAGAGACAGAGAGGGAGAGAGAGACAGAGAGAGAGGGGGGGGAGAGAGAGGGTGCAGAGAGAGAGAAATTACTTATACAATTTTATTCAAAGGAGGGGAGAAAGAGAGTGAGAGAAAAGAAGAGGAGTTTTAGTATCGGAGCGTCGGTCAATGCTGGGTGCTAGTGTGGGTAATGGAATTATTTAGCACTGATAAATAAATTGCATGTGAATTCGTTTAATATGTATGTTAATTATTCATTACATACTTTATGAAGTTTAACGAGTTTTCGATTAATCATGAAAGGCATGAAGGGCAAAGTGTTACAACACCAAATCAAGTTGATTAACTTTATTTGGTATACCTTGACGAAAGTTAGGAAACTTACTACGATAATTGCCGAAGTCACATTAATTCGAGCTTTTACCAAAGCGGAAACACCTTGGAACATTATGTAATTTGAAAGTAGTTATCATATTTCACATGGTCAGAACCATTATGCTAAATTACTTATCAACGATTTTTCGTAAAGCATGCTGTTTCAGTTAGTCCATTGTTGCATTATGTTTGAAGGAAAAATGAACTATGCCTGATAATTTAGAAGTCATTTTCCAATGAGAAATTTTAATTATTTTCAAAACATTCATATTTTCTAATCGCTTTGATTTTCATATTATTTCCTTATATAGGTGCATGAACGCTGGCGTTTCAAAATTATATGAAACTTAACCTCCGAGCTCAGTAAATGATATACCCTTCACAATTAAGAAAATAATTTTAATCAACAAAACATCGCCAGGTCAAAAGCCAAGAATATTTTCTGTGACATTTTTAAAATTGTGGAAACCCTAAAGTGACAATCTCTTTTGTTTGAATACGTAATTCTCACTCATTAAGGAAAAGATTTGAAGGTAATTTTCATTCGAATGATTCTCCGGGTATCTCAGTCGACACAATATTCGATCGCTCCAGGAAATTAGTATCTAGGGTGAAAAAAATAAAGACACATTCAATTGACCTTGGTTTAAGGAGAAAGAGAAATATCAAAACGTATATGAAGAGCTCAGTTTCAAAAGGTACATTATCTCATTCAAATGAAGTTTTATCCCAACATCTTGACACGAAAGGATCAACGGCAGTACTAAAAGGTGTTACATCCGACTTCAGTTCCAAAATTATTCAAACAAACAAAGAAAGGTAATCAAAAGTATCATTCCAAACTGGCATTGCAATGATGACTGAAGAAAATACATACATGTTTTCTCAGAACTTGGATTTTTTGGATGTAATATGTTTGGAACCGAATTTTCATTTGTAGAATAGAATGCCCTATATCAGGTTTACTAATGAGCTTTCGGGAACAGTACGGTAGGTAACAAGACGGTGGGTTTAATCGACCGTACTCTCCTCGCACTCGCACTACCGTCGTGAGTCGTGACTTGTAAGCGCTTTCGCAGTCTGCGAAGACGACGGTGAATAGCATTTCTGTGTATTCCCTCTGTATTTCTTCTTCTTTAAAGCCAATTCCTATGTATTTCTTTGTTTTGTCTTTCTGTTACCTTCTTTTATCATTTTAATGTATTACTTTGTGTTGTCTTTCTTTCATCATCTTGTCTACCATTTATCATGTATTCTTTGTTTATCCTTCTTTCCTCTTCTCTCCTATAAATTCTTATGTATTTCTTTGTTTTATCCTTCTTTCCTCTTCTCTCCTATAATATTCTTATGTATTCTTTGTTTTATCCTTCTTTTCTCTCTCCTATAAATTCTTATGTATTTCTTTGTTTTCTCCTTCTTTCTTCTTCTCTTCAATCATTTCTTATGTATTTCTTTTTATCCTTCTTTCCTCTCTCTCCTATAAATTCTATGTATTTCTTGTTTATCCTTCTTTTCTTTTCACTCCTATAAATTCTTATGTATTTCTTTGTTTTCCTTCTTCCTTCTCTCTCCTATAAATTCTTATGTATTTCTTTGTTTTAATCCTTCTTTCTTTTCTCTCCTATAATTCTTATGTATTTCTTTGTTTTATCCTTCTTTCCTCTTCTCTCCTATAAATTCTTATGTATTTCTTTGTTTTTATCTTCTTCCTCTCTTCCTCCTATAAATCTCATGTATTTCTTTGTTTATCCTTCTTTCCTCTTCTCTCCTTTGAATTCTTATGTATTTCTTTGTTTTATCCTTCTTTTCTTTTCTCTCCTATAAATTCTTATGTATTTCTTTGTTTTATCCTTCTTTCTTCTTATCTCCTATCAATTCTTATGTATATCTTTGTTTTGTCCTTCCTTTCTCTTCTCTCCAATAAATTCTTATGTATTTCTTTGTTTTATCCTTCTTTTCTTTTCACTCCTATAAATTTTATGTATTTCTTTGTTTTATCCTTCTTTTCTTTTCTCCCTATAAATTCTTATGTATTCTTGTTTTATCCTTCTTTCCTCTTCTCTCCTATAAATTCTTATGTATTTCTTTGTTTTTATCCTTCTTCCCTCTTCTCTCCTATAAATTCTCATGTATTTCTTTGTTTTATCCTTCTTTCCTCTTCTCTCTTTGAATTCTTATGTATTCTTTGTTTTATCCTTCTTTTTCTTTCTCTCCTATAAATTCTTATGTATTTCTTTGTTTTATCCTTCTTTCTTCTTATCTCCTATCAATTCTTATGTATATCTTTGTTTTGTCCTTCCTTCTCTTCTCTCCAATAAATTCTTATGTATTTCTTTGTTTTATCCTTCTTTTCTTTCTCTCCTATAAATTCTTATGTATTTCTTTGTTTTATCCTCCTTCTCTTTCTCTCCTATAAATTCTTATGTATTTCTTTGTGTTATCCTTCTTTTCTTTTCTCTCCTATAAATTCTTATGTATTTCTTTGTGTATCCTTCTTTTCTTTTCTCTCCTATAAATTCTTATGTATTTCTTTGTTTTATCCTTCTTTTCTTTTCTCTCCTTTAAATTCTTATGTATTTCTTTTTTTATCCTTCTTCCTCTTCTCTCCTATAAATTCTTATGTATTTCTTTGTTTTATCATTCTTTCTCTTCTCTTCAATCATTTCTTATGTATTTCTTTGTTTTATCCTTCTTTCCTCTTCTCTCCTTATAATTCTTATGTATTTCTTGTTTATCTTCTTTTCTTTCTCTCCTTTAAATTCTTATGTATTCTTTGTTTTGTCCTTTAACTTTCATTTCTATTAAATATTTCTTCCTTCCATTTGCATTTATCATTTAAATGTATTTCTTTGATTTTATGTACACAAACATACCAAGACTTTGCCTACCGTAGTCATTCAACACCGTACGCTAAATCGCTCGACTACCGTCCTGTTTGGGAAGAAGACGGTAGCAAAAAGGGAGTTGCGCATGCGCAGTTCGATTTTGCTCTGGAGAGCTACCGTAGTCATGCTACCGTACTGCTCCGAAAGCCGCTTACTATAACCACGCGATACGGATATATTATGATACGCATTGTTGTAAAGATGACATGGCACTGTTCCAATATTCTAACAAGTGGTATTTGCATTACAAGTGCAGAGTGGTGATATGAGTGTATAATTATTAATATTTTACTCAAGACATCATGCCAATGGAGGCATTTGATGTATACTAAATGATTGGACTATAATTGGTAAAGGTCTTTTCGTGAAAGAGTTTTATTTTCACATTCTGATGGATAAATCGTAAACATCATGCCTACGGAAGCATATGGTATATTATAAACGATTGCATTATAATGGTAATGGTGTTTTCGTCAAAGGGTTCTATTCTTTTTTACATGCTGATGGATAAATCATTACCTGATTAGCTAATCATTCTTGACAGATGGGGACAGAATGTCGTTACGTTTAGATTGTTTCTGGGTCAGTAGATGATTAATGAGTGCTTTCTTTATTGGATTTGGGGTAGCACTTGAAGAAACGCATTTATTTCAAGTGTTTCTGATTTTTTCCAACTTGAGAAAACGAGTCACATATTGTATCAAATACCCAAACTACCAAAGCTATACAATGAAAATACCACACTGTATGATTTGATGTTTAATGGGAAGTTTTAGAAACAGATTGATAATTAAATGAAAAAGATATTTTAAAGCGAGCGCGAACTGACCAATTATCTCAATGACTGTGTGCTATAGATACCTAGTCTTGAAATACAGCTTTTAACTTTAGTAACTATTAACATAGAGGACTAAAATAGCCTTTAATTTTATTTGTATCAAGGAAACTAAAATGATTTGAGGGGAAAATACTTGTTTGTATTTGTTTATTATGAGGTAGGAATGTATTGAATAGTCCGTTGGAATATGTTATCATTCAAGTGGCATGTATCATAAGACTACACTGCTCAGGATGTTGCATTATGGGTTAGCAATCAGGGCAACATTTAGTAGTCGAGGACTTGAGGTCGTGCTATACAAGGCTGCTGGTTTCATATTGGCTTTAAGACCATGTGAATCGTTAATTGCATATTAATGAATGAATACCTCGAAAGAGAAGAAATGAAACCAAAAATAATATACTATTCACGACATAGAGGCCCATTTGCGTTGTATGCGTTGCAAGTTCGTACAAAGCTATTGTGCTGGGTTGTGCGATCCTTTTGTCTGATGCGGATCGAACGATGGTTTGTACGAACTTGGAACGCATACAAACTCAGTCTTCATAGCAGAATATGGGCAAGAGTGTTGCTATTCTAGTTCTTCTACATGTAGCAACTGTCTGTCCAGCCAACGTGTTGTCAAAGAAAATAACATGTATCGGGAAAATGTCTTTTTCGGGGTACAACTGCATAGATGCATAATGTCTTCCCTAAGGGTGGTATCTCACTTCGCGGAGACGTCTCGCGACGGATAAAAAGTATTAGAGGCGTCTCCGATATTGCGGAGACGTCTCGGAGACGTCTCGGAGACGGATTTGGACAACTTCAGATTTTTTTTCTTCATAAATTGTCGCGGAGCCGCGATATCAGAGACGTCTCTAATAGTTAGTATCCGTCGCGGAGACGAAATTTTCTGTTCTGTCGCGGAGACGTCTCCGCGAAGTGAGATCCAGAACTATTTCCATGCAATGCTCTATCGCTATTGCAAAGACGGAGAATGCATTATGATTGACGTACAACCCCCCCCCCCCCCCCCCCCCCGCCCCTTATCCTTCAGCATGTTCCATCATTATTCTGCGAACATGCACTTAACGATTGGCATGAAACATTGTATTCAGATAAGGGTCAATTGAAACTTAATGTAATGGTAAATAAAATAACATTGAAATATTCATTATCATGATTATACTGTATAGGATCGAATATTGCCTGTTTGCTATGTACTACTTATGCCATACCTATTCTTCATGTAATCATGTTAAATATATTTTACATTAAATTTGTAGTGTTAATATTAAACTTGAAGGACATTCGCTCTTTATAGAACAACTCAGAATAACCTAACTGAAACATTAAAAAAATAAAATGTTATATATCGTTGTTTGTTCCATGACCTGAAAACGGAAACTAGGTTTCATAATTTTGTTTTCCTGTAAAAAATATCTGACATTATCCTGGTACATTGAATATAAGTGTTTATTTATATCAGGGGTTACATTACCACACGACTCTCTTATTAAAGTTATGCGACCATGCAGGTCATTATGGAAAACAGTTTCATAACTGGCAGTGCTACCCTAGGTAAATAAAACTACAAAACTTGGTGTAATTCTTTACCAATAAGTCTGTAATCACTTTAAAGGGTTCGTATTTATTTAAGAGATGTATTGTATGTCATTTTTCTTCAAGGTATTTCTTTCAAATGGGTTCAATCATATCCACGTGTACTTATAATCAAGAAAATGAAAATTTTAACATTGATAACAAAGCTACTTCTAAAGTAATAACTTCTAAATCAAATCCCTTTATGTGTTCTTTTTTAAGATATAACTTTCTCTTTGAATACATGGTCTATATGTGATGACAGACTATCGGCGATTGTGTTAAAGGGATGCAGTAACATTGAATGATATTCAAATCACAATTTCTTGATTTAGCTCATTTGTCAACATAATTATAAACTTATAGGTCAGTCTGGTATCTCTTCAAAATTACAAGTTAATTGCTTGCTATACTTTCGAGATATCAATGATTTCATACTCAAATTTAGTAAACCATCTCGTGGTGGAAAACAAATTGCCATGTGCTTTTCAAGACACCCCACTTCCTGTCGTGTTCCCCCGACCCTAGCGGGCTGGAGGGTTTGCTGCAAAGGGGTTGAAAACACTCGCGTTTGGCTGTTACACTGTTTTGTGGTAGTAAATGACTTCCATTTGATCTGAAATTTTCAGTAGTTGTTTTTACTATTAGAGCAATATAATTTTATTCATCTTGATCTAATTGCTCTTGTTTGAAAGTTACTGTTTCCCTTTAACATTCGTTGGAAAACCGAGGTGGTCCTTTTTACTTTGAGTAATCATCTTATGTTTATATTCCATTGATAATTACATGGTGTCCATACGGAGAAGAGCGATCTTTAGGGATTGGATTCGGACACACCTACAAGGCAGTCGATTATACTTTGATATTATAAAAATTATCCAACTCAATCCTGATGATTATGGTGAAAAAATCCGTAAGGAATTTTGATTCACATAAATAGTTACCAGGGACAAACACTTTTAAAAACAAAGGAACGTAGTCAAACACACGACACAGTTCCACAGGCAATCAAGTAATGTGATCTGGTACACCGATGATAGGTTTCCTACGGTGCCCAACTTTAAGCTTAAAATATGATCTATGAGTACTGCCGGTTAGTTAGGATTTCATTTGTATGATTGACCGTCTACTTCCGGTCGTTATCCGGTTACAATGTGGGTCGGTTTTCATCATTCCAATTTGTCTTCATGATGATCGCTACTATGATCTTAAAATTATTACCCACCAGTCCGGTACACTGGACTAGACCGGTCACAAAGCAACGCAAATCCGAACGATTAGCAGGGTGCCACTCACCACAGGACACGTCTCCGAGACGCCCGAGACGGATTACTAGCATCGGTTTTGGCAGCGACGTATCCGAGACGTCTCCACGACTAGAACAATCTAATGAACATGTGTGATTATCTCGCGGAGACACAGGATCGTTGCGGAGGCGTCGCAGAGACTCGGGAGACGTCGCAGAGACTCAGGAGACATTAACGACATCTCCGGACTTCAGAGACTCAGATTCGCAAACTATATAGTCGCGAACCCGTCTCATAGCAGATTATAATACCAATGCTATGAAACGAATCCGATTTTGTCGGGAGACTGGGCTATTGGAGTTGTGATTTATGCACTGGCTTGTCAATCAACAGGTTCGAGGTTCGAAACCCTGTTCTTCACCAACGCCTTTTAAAAAAAACACACACACATTATTACACTTGACCCATTTTATCAGATAATTTTCATCATGAGGCTTTCTCACATACGAAATGGATTTTAAGTTTTGATAACCAATATAAAAATCGGCATGCATTATTTAAGTGTGAGAACAAAATAGTATCTTAATTTTCTTGTTTGGACCATACGGCCATGAATGATAGGCCGATTAGACGGCCAAAAGGTAGCCATGACTACAGTTTAGCTCTGAACTTGAACTTGTAATGCCTCACCTCAAGGCGTGGGCTACTAGAAGCACTGGGAATTTTCCTTTCTTGATTTTAAAAGTCAAGGAAAATACAAACGACAAACTCCTGCATTACCCTATGTAAGACCTTTGAATATGTCGGAAACGTTTCAAATGTGTAGGTGTTTATAAAGTGTTACAGGTCCATTTCCATTAATGTTAAAAAGCCACTAAGTGATGTAAGAGGGAGTCGAGTGCTTTTTTGGGCGAGACGACTCCCTCTTATCAAGCCATGTATTGGAACATAAACCGCGCAATACATAAAACACTGCGATGTCTGCGCCTAATTGATTTCAAGACTTGTACAACATGAAGATGGACTAAAGAAACAAGTGTTTGGGCGAGACAGCCGCGTCTTTTAAAGCCGTCTTCTGAAACATAAACCGCGCAAAAAAATGTCTGCGCCTAATTGGTTTGAAGCACATGTGCCTACTTGTAACGACTGACCTAGGATTCAAGATTCGTCTGTAATTAGGCGAGAAGATATGATAAAATATAAAACACGGTCGAATATTGATATTCCTCTGTCTGGTCGATTTTCAGTCATCCGCCTTCTTCATCATTACACCGCAAGCATTTTGCATACTGATGCTCAAAACGCACCGCCAAATCATTTGACAAAAATGGGGAGGGAAAACGTCTTAGCAGCAATGGAACATTAGGCAGTTAGGAGTTAGATTTGATTTAATCAATAACGATTTTACACTAGACAAACTGTAAGATCCCTCAGCTCTTAATACGCTACTTATAAACTCTCAGGCTTGAAATTAAACTCGAATATAACACAAGAAGTCGCAAGATTATCATGATTATATTTATTTGACGTTCTTGGAAAATCCAGTTGGCATTGAAGTGGATCAATAGTGTAATAGATTGGGTTTAGGTACAACCAAGTTCTCGAGTAATATGTGAATATTGGTGGTAATAAGTTGCACATTAGTGTTCCTCCAATAGCAAAGTCACAATACATCATCAACCGTAGACATGGTAGATGTAAAATGGTGGAAAAGCACCCTAAAATGAGTAAAATTTCACTCGTACGAAGGATTAAATGAGGGACAAATATCACTTTTTAGAGGCTTTTATCAGGGAAAACGATTTTGTCATTAGTTACTAATGCAGCTTTACCTAGACATGTACGTTATTTTGAATCCTCAGAAAATCGATTAAGATCAAGTTCACTTCTCGAAAAACAAAGACAAGTTGTTTTGTTTACAACCAACTGACTGGCGGAGAAACAACAAAAAAAAAACACATAAACTTCGGATATGTATCATGACAATACCCCTGTACAACAGTACAACTGCCCCAGTGGCAACTACCAACTACCCTCTATACCATGTATACCGTTAAGTGTGTAAGGGATAATTAATTTTTTTTTGCAGAGGTAGATATCCGGGTGCACTTATCAGGGGGTGGTTTTCCTAGAATAGCACCTGGATATAACTGTGTATTCATTGATGTATTCGTGTACAAAGCACATCCTGGGATATCAAAGAAACGTATAATTATTTTTATTATATCAACACGCTGTCTAGCCTATTCAATCATTAAAAAATGACATTTAATACATTTCCATTTATGTGACGGTACTGAGATTTGTATGGCCCTTTGCGATTGTAACCAAACCTACATTATAAAGGTAATGTATCATTAAAACAGCATCTGCTCTCTGAGTATATCAGTGGCTTTTAGCAGTGAAATCAAGTAGATCCTATGCAATTCACAAATCTCCTTTGGAAGATCTATATGATTTATTTCCAGCTTCCAATCCAATTGGGTTTTAGGACAACTACCCCCGCCAAAAAATCTACCCCTAACTCTAACACCTAATCCTAATCATATTGCTGGGGGTAGTTGTCCTGGGCGAAATTGTCAAGGGGTAGTAGTCCTGATACGATTCGTATTTGGAGCAGTTTGTCACCTCCGTTTTCTAATAGTAGAAACGGAAATTAATTCAACGGAACTCAAAAGTAGCAGATCCGGCCTCGATCCATATAATAGATTGTATTGGTCCATACCAAACATATTACATAATAGAACTGGTATTGTCCCCAGAAATATAGGGCCTGCACTATCAATCGAAACAACGAATACTGGATCCGTGTCTGATGCATGATTGTCTCCTACCAGGCATATAAATCATAACTCATAATGGAGAAAGTATATTTTCAAAATAAAAGGCTATTCGAGTCTATTCAATCGATGACATTTTATGATTTCCATTCATGTGAGGTTACCTAAGTTTGTATGACATTTGTAATCAAATATGTCGGTCACATTGGTTACTCATAGAAACAAAATTTTGTTCAAATTATGGTACTCCACACCATGCACGGTATCGGAACCAGCTTTAGGTCATACAATAATATTGAATGTATCAACCCTTGCCCAAACATAATAAAGCCGCCATTGTCATATAATCGTCCCCAGACAATTGGGCCTGCACAATCTTTTGTAACAATGGTAACACAACGAATACTGGATCCGCGTATCTTGCATGTGTGAATCTCCTGCTAGGCATATCGACCATAAATCATAATGGAGATAATGACCCTTATCACCTTCACCGTGACCATCACCGTATCCCACGTGTACACAAAACTTTCCTCTCCTAGTCTTGACAAAGGCTAGTCATCAAAATTGTTCCAAGCAAATGTATAAATAAATCATAACTAATCAATGGTACGAGAGCACATTATTTGTTATTCATGATTATGATGTAGTGTCCACATGCAATAGCCTCCCTGGAATTCTGTCTAACGGAGTAATTATTCTATTCGATTGTTATGGTTAATGATTTGGTACTAAAGTCTTGAAATCAGGCTAGTGTTCCCGAGATTGAAGCACGCTTTGTCTTCGGGAGTTCGGCTCTACGAGGGTATACCATCTGGACTCAGTTGTGTCGAATACAAAGAGGCTTGCAACAATTCATATAACAAACGTACACAGACACACTGGTATTAATATTATGCACAAACTAGAAAAGTATGGAAGCAATTATTCATATTTCACGGGACTCGCGATATCTGAGTGACACGATGGATTATGAATTATCCTTTTGAACGACGTTTGCCATTTAGGATTATCAAGTAACACTGATATATCAAAACAAAATTACAGGGATAATTTACATAGCAGTATAAAAATTAAGAGCGATGTAAAATATGTTAAGTGTTATTAGTTTGAAGTGTCTATATATTCCATTGGTACATTGTAGTTAAAATACTTCAACATGGACAAGGCTTACACAATTGTACGTGGGTACTTGGTCTAGGCAGTACATCTAGTAGTAGAAGTAGAATATGAGTAAAATATAAGTACCACATGTTGTTTAGCACATGTGAAAGTGGCAGTAGCCGTAGTAGTAGTAGTAGTAGTAGTAGTAGTATGGTATTATGGGATAGTAGTACATGTCCAAAAGAAATTGTAGTATTAGTAATAAGAGAGTAGAATAGTATTGGTGGTAGTAGTAGTGAGTAGTAGTAAGTAGTAGTAGTAGTAGTAGTAGAAGTAGTATAGTGGTAGTAGTAGTAGTGTAGTAGTTAGTAGTAGTAGTAGTAGTAGTAGAAGTGGCAGTAGTGGTAGTAGTAGTAGTAGTAGTAGTAGTAGTGTAGTAGTAGTTAGTTTGTTAGTAGCTTTTTCTTGTGTTTCTCGATTGGTTTGCGAAAGTTTTGGTTGTAGTGGTACGAATGGTGATGATTACGCGGCGGCGTGGTGGCAGTGGGAATCCATGACATATGCTCCGGCGACAATTGCTCCGCTATAAATTCCATACACTAATCGAATGACTAACTTCAACCAGGGACTTTACACTATACCCTACCCTAAACCTAACCCTAAACCTAATATAAATCCCTATTTCAACCCTAACCCTAACCCTATATCTTAGACGAAATAAAGCCCGGAGCAATTGTCGCAGGAGCAAATGTCGGGTTACCGGCAGTGGCCTTATAGAGTGGTGGGGGTGGCGGTAGATGTGGTTATGGTTGTGGTGGTGGTGGATATTACGGTGGTAATTGAGGTGGTGGCTGTCTAAAACAGGGCTAACAAAGGTGGTGTTGAATAGAAGGTAGTGATACGAATTGATTAGATTGGTTACACGTTTCGAAATCTATTTTGATCTTAGTTCATGTTGTTGTCTAAATGCCAATTAACAACTGTCAACTATTGAGCTCAACTCTTAATGGTCGCCATGGTCATATTGACGACGGAATATGATTAATCGGTCTAATCATTAATACATTCTACGAAATATTATTCCAACTACATGGCTTACAACTTCATTTTACAAACATCTTTATTCGGTATCTATGTACACGATGAATCACAGGTCATTGTGCCAAAATGATAATAAAATTTACCTCATATTTTTCCAACCGTAGGTAGAACACACATCTCGCATAGATCTACATTTTATTTACACACTGTCATACTGTGTTCAGACTATACGATTTTATACTTTATATTTGTTCTTAAAATTTTGGACTTTGGACAGTCGTATTTTGTTTATTCTTTATCAAAGAAAAAAGATTTATATCTGCAATACATAGTCAAAGACAAGAACATTATAAAGCAATGCAGTAATACTGTAGGCCTATACTTATATGGCATAAATTGTTTTGTGTTTAAAAGGAAATAAATATTGGCTTTGGAGTTTTGTTGCAAAACAACCTGAAAATTTATTTTAAAATTTCAGAATGTAGGAAAAAGGGACGATGTAATATTTATTGTATTAGCTATTGTAAAGTACCAACAAATTTAGGTTTATTAGTTGAAAAGCATAATAGTACAGATACTCGGAATACACTTCATATAAGTCGTGTGGCGTGTAATATTATTCGGTTTGATTTGATTTAAATTTGTTCCTACTTTTGTTTCTTTTTTCAACAAATGTAGTACAATATACAAAACTGTAGAAAGTAAGTATCATTGAGGTATAAAATTATTTTTAAAAAAGATAATACAAAATGATAGTATTACAATGTTTAAAAAGAATGTACGATAGTAAAGGTAAAGTATACAATATCAATAAGCTATTTACAATGATCGTGGAACACTTTTATAGTAAAACAAAAGTTGTCATGGTTGTTGAACCTAAATCAAAAGCAAAGCTTGTATTACTAAATCCTAAAAATACGACTATACATAAACACGATGAGCATTGCGATTAAACTCGATTATGAGAAGAATTACAATTTCATACAAGGGTTGCCTTTTCTCATCTTTTTATTCTCCGTTCGAGATATTTCATGATTTCCAACATGACACCAATTAATCAATATTTAATATCATTGCCAACAAAGACGTAATACAAGTTCGGTAATATATAATATATATATGGACAACAATTGTATCATACATGTAATTATTTTTATCATTTCAAACCGAACTAATTTCAACTCAATATAAATATATATAAAACATTTCCAAAGTTACGTGATTATAATCGTTAGAGGGCGACAGGCTGTGTTTCAGTGGTTACAAGCCAAATACAAAAACCCAAGGGACACAGGTCACGTGTCCAGGGCCCTCTAGCATTAAAGGTATGGTAGAGGGCCAAGCTGGGGGACGGTGCTCCACCCAGTATGCCCAGTTTCCTGGGCTATTGGTTCCATATACACAAGATCTGGCAATCACAGCCTGTCCCCACCGTCAATTCATGGCGCTCTTGGCCATTTTCCCCCTGGAGGCATTTGGGAAATGAGTATAATACCTGAGCAGAAGAAAAAGAAAAATCCCCTACAACCTCCAAATTGTAAAGAATTCATTACATGAACAATAATAAACTGAATCAATGTTATTCACAAGATTATGCAAGAATCTGAAATCAAGTTAATAAACTTAAATAAGTATAAATTGTGAATAATCGTGACCATTATCAAGCCCAACCAACCATCCAAGTCAATAGCAAGCCCAGCCAATTATCCATGTGTCAATAATCAGTGTTAAACTCAATCAATTGTTATTAACAAGAATAAACGACAATCTAAAATTAAGTTAACAAGCTGAAATAGTATAAATTTGACCGAACAAGCCCAATAATCTTGACCATTATCGAACCCAACCAACCATCCAAGTCAATAGCAAGCCTAAAAAAACATCCATAAAATCTCAAGCCCATTTTCCATGTCAATAATCAATGTCAAAAACTAATCAATTGTCATTAACAAGAGTAAACGACATGTGAAACCAAGTTAACAAACTTAAATAAGTATAAAATATGTTTAAACAATTCCAATATTCTTGTCCATTACCAAGCCCAACTAACCAACCATGACAATAGCCAGTCAAGAAAACCATCCTTAACATTATCAAACCCATCCAACTATCCATGAGACTAATCGATGTTAAAATCAACCAATTGTTATTAACAAGATTAACCGACAATCTAAAACCAAGTGAACAAACTTGAATAAGTATAAAATATGTTTTAACAAGTCCAACATTCTGATCCATTACCGAGCCCAACCAACCAACCATGACAATAGCCAATCGAGAAAACCATCCTTAACATTATCAAACCCAACCAACTATCCACGCAATAATCAATGTTAAAATCAATCAATTGTCATTAACAAGAATAACCGACAATCTGAAAAAAAGTCAACAAACTTAAATAAGTATAAAATATGTTTGAACAAGTCCAATAGTCTTGTCCATTACCAAGCCCAACCAACCAAGACAAAAGCAAGTCCAAAACCATCCTTAACCATATCAAGCCCAACCGACTATCCATGTCAATAATCAATGTTAAAATCAATCAATTGTTATTAACAAGAATAACCGACAATCCGAAACCAAGTTAACAAACTTAAATAAGTATAAAATATGTTTGAACAAGTCCAATAGTCTTGTCCATTACCAAGCCCAACCAACCAACCAGACAATAGCAATTCTAAAACCGTCCTCAACCATATCAAGCCCAACCGACTATCCAATGTCAATAATCAATGTTAAAATCAATCAATTGTTATTAACAAGAAAAAAAACCGACAATGTGAAACTAAGTTAACAAACTTAAATAAGTATAAAATATGTTTGAACACGTCCAATAGTCTTGTCCATTACCAAGCCCAACCAACCAAGACAATAGCAAGTCTAAAATCATCCTTAACCATATCAAGCCCAATCGACTATCCATGTCAATAATCAATGTTAAAATCAATCACTTGTAATTAACAAGAATAACCGACAATCCGAAACCAAGTTTTAAAACAAACTCAAATAAGTATAAAATATGTTTGAACAAGTCCAATAGTCTTGTCCATTTCCAAGCCCAACCAACCATCCATGACTATAGGAAGCATAGAAAACAATCCATGGGAATAAAAAGCCTAACCAACTATCCCTGACAATAATCAAGCCCAGCCAACCATCCAAGTGAATTATCAAGACAACCAACCATGTCTTGAACACGCCCAACCAACCATCCATGTCAATAACAAGCCCAACCAACCAGCCAAGTATACAACAAGCCCAACCAGCCGCCAATATCATTAACGAGCCCAACGAACCATCCACAATAATAGCAAGCCCAACCAACCATCCATCCAATAACATGTCCAATCAACGATCAATGTCCTTATCAAGCCCCTCCTCCACTAATGTCAATAGCAAGATTTTTGACAACTTTCCCCTCCCCTCCAATCATATGCCCAGTTCTCTTCATGAACTTTGAAGGGACCAAACAAAATTCCAAAATGTCGAGGACATGGAGGGGTGGGTGGAGGGAAAAAACATTGCTTCTCGAAAACGGAAGTCCATGATCTAAAGATGAGTTTTATTTTCATAACAATAGCTTCCACAATTGGACCAGTTTCATGTTTAACGGCGTGGGAAAGTATTTCCACACTCTCATCTCGAAGAATGTACAAAAGACCCCGCGTTTTCTCGTGATATTTACAAGAATGGCGCGTTGACATCTATCTTATGTATATTTACGCGACCTTTAAATAGCCGGCAAATTTGTAAACAAACTCGACTGACCTAGTTTAATTGTACTCTCTCATAATGTCTTTATTCTTGTTGATGCAAACAATAATAAACCGTATTATGGGAGAAGAATTACAATTTCATACAAGGGTTGCCTATTTCTCAGTCTTTTTTCTCCTGTTTCGTAGAATATTTCATGATTTCCAACATGACACCAATTAATCAATATTTATGTTCATTAGCAAACAAGAGACGTAATAACAAGCTTCGGTAATATATAATATATATATGGACAACAATTGTATCATACATGTAATATTTTTATCATTTCAAACCGACTAATTTAACCAAATATAAAATATATATAAAAACATTTCCAAGACGTCGTGATATAATCGTTAGAGGGGCGACAGGCTGTGATTCAGTGGTTACTGCCAATTACAAAAACCCAAGGGACAAGGTCACGTGTCCAGGGCCCCTCTAGCATTAAAGGTATGGTAGAGGGCCAAGCTGGGGGCACGGTGCCCACCCAGCTTTATGCCCAGTTTCCTGGGCTATTGGTTCCATATACACACAGGATCTCAATCACAGCCTGTCTTCCAAAAAGAAAATAGCCACCGTCCAATTCATGGCGCCTCCTTGGCCTTTTCCCCCTGGAGGCAATTTGGAATATGAGTAGTTATAATACCTAGAGCAGATAAGAAAAGAAAAAAGATCCCGCAAATCCCCATTGAAACATTTTTTTTTTTTCTTTTGTTTTATTTTTTTTTTGCCTTGCTTTGCCTTGCCTTGCCTCGCGCTGCCAACGTATCCTCACTTCCAACGATACATGCCCCCTCAGCTTTTACTAAATCCAAGGCACATCAATATTCGATTTTTGTGCTGTGCTTCTAAGTCTTATAGTGATAAATTCAATTGCGACAAGCCAATTTAAAAGCTTCTCAGTGTCATATAAGATATTTACTGCACATAATCACCAATTACTCCATTTTCCTTTACTCAATGAAATCTCAATTTCATTTCCTCATTTCCATTTCCAATAAAACCGTTATAAAGCCAATTTTTCCGAGAGAGTTGTTGCTTTCGCAACAACTTTAAGAACCCTTGGATGCCTCCTTCTATTCCCATCATTCAATTACAAGTTCCAGAACCAAGCACTGCCAACCGATGCAATTCCATGTCATATCAAAGCCCACCAACCAACGAAGTCATGTGTTAACAGCCCAATCAAACTATCAACTAATGCTTAACAAGCCAAACCAACCATCAAGCCCAACATAATCCAAGCCAACAATATATAACCAAACGCGATAACACACATATATTGGCTTCAATCCGAGAATATATACTCAACCAACTATCATGACCACCCAAGCCAAACCAATTCTCACATATCTATAATTCGAGCCTCAAAAGATACTTTTTGGGCAACCAATTCCAGTGATTTATATCTATGATTCTGCACAAGCAGATAGACCATAACAATAACTCACTATCTGTAACTTATGATATGTCAAACTTTGATAGTCGTGAAAACCCATATTCTGGCTTGAAATCGGTAATATATATAAAAACAAGCATCGTGTGCCACTCAAGCACAAACCATAATATCCATATAGATAATCATTACCGTAGATCACTTTCGATAGAGAGTCATACTCCCCATTTTCTATCATTAGCATTCAAGTCCAATATCAACAATGACAATTACATCAAAGGCGGCTTCTTTCCTTAATATTCGGACCTTAAACTATGGGGTCAATCTGCTCTCAACCCCCCACAA